>CAJNIZ010043564.1:27119-38946 GCA_905231905.1 Symbiodinium pilosum | reverse complement strand
TCCCCAGGAGCGCGGTGCATCATGATTTTGTTGTTGTTTGTGCTGTGCTTGGCTCCCTGCATCCTAAAAACTCTAGACCCAAGGAAAACCCTACTCCCCCAAGCCTAAACCTTACACCCTAAACCCCAAACCCTATACCCCAAACCCTATACCCCAAACCCTATGCCCCAAACCCTATACCCTAAACCCCTAAACCCCACAAGGGTAGTCTGACTTAGCAGCCGCAACAGCCGCTATAATGCTGAACAAGTATCCCGATCAAACCACCGCCCTGGGCAGGGGAGATGCTACGCGTATTTCTCAAAATAGTCCCTATAGAATTCTGAATAGGGTTTAGGGTTCAGGGTTTACCTTCAAAGTCCTCTTGTAATCCCTACATGTCCCCAGGGTCCCTCCTTTGGAGAAGCTCTATATGTCCACGACAAGTTGTATGTAGTGACGGCGTCTTCAAGCAGCGCTGGTGCGCTGGACGCAAGTGTTCCCAAAGTTCATACAGAAGAGAGAAGTGATGGCAGCCGTAAACAAGCCTGAAGCCTAGATCCGCAAACGCACGCTCGTCTCTTACACATGATCCCCAAACCTCCTGAAGGCTTGTCAGAAAGAACTTCAGTGTCTTAACGTCTCCGAAACACTTAAACCCTCAATTCTGTAAATCTTGATGCCTCCCGGCCCCCTGTAGGTCGGCTACGGCGGGGTCCAGATGTTGCTTGGCAGGGTCGACCTGATATGGGGGCCTAAATCGTAAAAAGGCTATCAGGGTTGAGGGATTAGGGTTCAGGGTTTAGGGAGCGGGGTTTATGGATCAACGTTAAAGGGGGATCTGATCCCCAATACTGGACAATCAAATTGAACATGGCAATCGCTAAGCTGGGTTTAGATTGAGGTTTGATTGACTGCAATGTGTAAATGATCGTTCTTTGAGAACCCACCATTCATCCTCGTGTGGTGCCTTGTGTATCCCTAGGGTGCACAGCATGTTGAGAGATTCACAAATGCCACTATTATCGCTTCAAAGTCAGAGAATAATTGTTGCATAACATGCCCAGATCCTTATTGAAATTATGTACGCCCCTACATCGCGACTGCCATCATTCTTGATATTGCAGTCTACATATGCTTTGTTTTGCAGATTCCTTGGTGCTCTTGGTCACAGGACCAGTCTGACATGCAGATTAGATTTGCAAGGCCCCCACATGGCGCCGACGCCCTGAAGAACGTATGAAGGAGAGGTTCCGGGGGTGTATGTCCTATTAGGGGCCTTTAGGAACCTACCCTAGTATGGGGTACTATGGTGGTCAGCGGAGGGTAAAGCTGCTACTACCAGTAGCGTGATCGTGATCATCATTTTGGAAGACACTTTGCTAGATAGCACTACAGTATTGTGCCTGTTTTTGCAAAGTTACCTAAATCATCAAAACCTAAGACCTCTGAAGCCCTTCAAACTCCTGAAATCTGGAAACACCCTTAAGCCCAAAACAATGTATGAAACATTTCCCTCAGTTTGCCCCATGGTCCTAAACCCTAAACCTAAACCCTACAATTGTTGCAACTGTCACATGCGCCATCTCGCAGGCCCATGTAGGCTTCACTTCTTTCGGCTGCTTGTTCGGACAACATCAGTTGGGCTGCCCTTATGGAAGTTATACTAGTTTACTAGAACTAGGCAACCCCAGTGTCAAAACAGCAACCCAGTCAAGGGACAACAAATGATCACAACAACAATTACTCTAACAACGGTCATCAATGATAACAACTCTCCTCACCCCCTGCACCCCTGCGGTCATCTTTTGGCCAAGGCTTCGACATCTCCCGCAGTTCGACCAGCCGGACGCAGAGCTTTTCATGACAATCCTGGACAACATCGTGGCCATCATGGCTGCCAAGTTCTAAAGTTTAGGGGTGTGTGGGATTACGTTTAGATACGTTTAGAGTTTAGGGTTCTGGGTATTCTCGGGAATTTCGGAACAAGGCTTTGGTTGAAACTTCCAATGAATCATCTTTCTCTGCGCCATGGTTTGAAATCCTTGTGCCCTTGAAAATCCCGAAAGCAGTGCACATATCTCTGAGATTTCGCCTGCATACTGGTGCTTTCAGCTCCCGCAAAAACTTGTATGTATTCTCCGCATTCCCGAAATTTTCCGACAACGTAAATTGAAAAAAGCCCTTGCGGGATCTCACTGCTGTCACACTTAGGTTGTCTTCCTTGTCGACATGGTCTTTGCTTATGTCCAGGCAGAAGCGTAGGGCTTCCAAAGATGGGGCTCCAAAAATGAGATCTGGGCCGTTTAGGGTTTGGGGTGTGGGATTTGAGATGAGATTTAGGGTTGGGGGGTTTTAGGGTTTAGGGGGTTTAGGCATTTCTTTTTGGAGGGTTGGCCAGAAAGGACTCTTAGTCGTCCCTGCGTCGTTTCCGCTGCGGCTACTCCTGCTCCTACTACTACTATTACTACTACTATTATTACTACTACTACTACTGTTATTGCTGTTACGATTATTATTATCATTGCTATTATTATTGTTCTTGTTATTAGTACTAGTGTCATTATTCTTATTGCTGCTATTACTGTGCCTTGGCGTGTTCCCTGGGTTGTCAGGTGCGTTATAGGGCTGCTAGGTATACTTACCACGTCCCGCTGACCCAGCGAGTATTACATTGCCAACATCATCACTGTAACAGCACATGATCTAGAAGTAAACTTCTCGCTGCAATCACGTGGTTCCCACCCCCTCCAGAGCGACCCTCGATTCCTGCAAGGACCTATATTCCGTAAGTCTAAACCCCTAAGCCTAAACCCTACACCCTAAACCCCAATAAACCTAAACCTGAACCCTACACGGCCAGCATGGTCAGCGTGTCCCAGGGCAACAGCACCGAGGAGCAGGTGAAGGAGCGATTTTTTTTGTTTGGCACACTGCCGGTTTTTTCAGTGTAAGTTTGGTCATTACCATTTACGGCAACTGTCCTTAAAGGGCTGGATGAAGGGGCTAGCATGACTCCCATTTCTAGCTTTTGTGGAAGCGTTCCTGTGAGGGGGCATACAGGCCCGCTCAAGATGACTCCAGCGGAGTTTTTGGTTGCGCCCTTATAATTTCCTGACAATCCTCCTTGGAATCCCAGGGCACCCTGCATCTTGTGCTTAAGGATATTGGGTTGCATGATGGTTCAGAGCTGATCTGGCATGGCTAGGAAAGAGTCGGAGCAACCGATATTCATTCCCCCACTTTCCCTCAAGCACCACTAAGAAGGGAGAGGTAGATATGTTAGGGGACCGCAATATAGACCCAAATATACTACAGTTAATAGTCCTTATTCCCAAAAAGGTACCTCTAATTTTGGGAACCTCGCATATTGACTTGTTGCAGACTCCCAAACCTTGAATCCGTAGCTCTGGACCCTAGAGCCGCTAGACTCTCGGCCCAAAATCTTAACACAAATACTTGAACCCTGATCTTTACACTCTACCCCCAATAAGCAGACCTGAAATCCCCAAAAAAGGTCTCTATCAGCACTACTGTCGGTTCAGCGATCTTTCAGCAGTACTTGTATTTTTTTCCCGGCTCAAAGCCCTAAACCTCAAACCCTAAACTTTCTTGTATGCTAGGCTGCTGTGACCCGCTGCGCACAGCACGTCGCCCTTGTAGTCGAGGCCTTAGAGGCCTCCGTGCATTTGGGGCTGAAAAGTTGGTAGCGGTTAGTGTGCTCCTTGGGGTGCAGGGGTTGTTGTGCTTGGTAGGAACCTAGTATTGATTACATGGGCGTTCCATCATATGCTCACTCAATGTCTTGGGAACGCTGCAGAAACAGAAGCCGTAGTCCTTCTCATAATGGCAGTAGTATGCATTAGTGGTCAGAATCGTAAAAGGGAATCGAATAGCATGCGCTGCGAGCGATAGTGATATCGTTTTGGTCATTGTGATCTCTTTCCTGCTGACATGCAGATCCTGGCATGAATTCTTCAGTAGGGCAAGTATTAGTAAGAAGGACGATCACCTAGGTTTCCGTAACATGTCGGAAAGATCGGTCGGTTATGGTATTCGGCATCATGAGTTCGTATGAGGATTCCTAGCATTTTGTGGAAAGTTTGGAAACCCTATATAACATATCTCTCGAGAACAGGGCAGATTCACCCCGAATGTTTCTGCAATTCTTATCTCAAACTCCCAACTTCGGCTCAAGCTCAATAGCGTTTATAGGACTAGGAAGCCAAGGGCCGCGATTTTCCAAGTCTTTGGCGAGCGGTTGCGCCTCAACTTGCCCTCAGTGCAATGTTCCGCTGTGGTCATAGCATCATTGGATCTTATGGTTTGAGGGTTTGGGGTTTGAGGGGTTTAGGGTTTGAGGGGTAGAGGGAACCCTTTTGGGTTCCCCGCCCCAACACCCCGCAAGCACCAAGTCACAGCTCAAATAAGGCTTACTTGAGAGTTGTTTAGGCCCTGTATGCGGCTGGGGCATGTCAAATCCGGGTAGTGTGTCATCCTACGATGACAGTTGCTATGGCTACTCTTGTTCTCATTGTTGTTCCAGATGTAGCTGGCTTCCGTCTACTCCCTGTTTGGGTTAACCAAGTTAACCCAAGCGCAACCCAGACACCTGATTAACAAACCCCCTTCCTTTCGTAGAGATTAGAACAGGGATTCTAAGATTGAGGCCCTTCAAAGGAGGGGGTTTATTAATCATGGGTCTACATTGTTGGTCTTCTTTCAAACGCTGCAGCAATTGTCAGGTCTTTGACTTCTCGAGGTAAGCCTTCCCCACGCGCATATGGGGGATGGGTTGCTTTTCCGGATGCTGTCATGTGGTAGGACAGGCTATTGCGGAGCCTCTCATGTAATTGAGGTCCAGATTCTGATTTTTTTCTGTAGTCCTACGCCTCAGCCTTCTGGTTTGGGATTTTCTTGTACGAGGAACCCCTGAAGTCGGAGCCCTAAACCCGGCGCCCAAAAACCTAATGAGATCTGCCGAACTGTCTTGATTTTTTCCTTCGGAGCCTGCTTGGGGATACTCACGTTCTCCGTCTAGTTCCCGTATACATCAATATTCTATACACGCACCTTGCCCCATTGCGGGACCCCCTAGGCCCTAGTCCTGAACCCTAAAGCCGAAACCCCTGAACTTTGGACCCCTCAGCCCTAGTTCCCTGAATCCTGAACACTTGGCCCCCTACCCTATACAATGCCCATATGCAGACGGTTTGATTTTCAATTTGTTTTGATATCATTTTCATGATGTTGATGAGCACCAACATCCCAACATATATACAACCCATGGTATAGGGGCTTCCAGAAAAGCAGCCCTGTTTGTTTTCTGCAGCCGCGTCGGGGTACTCCAACTCCTCATCCTTAAGCTTCGACCCTAAACCCCAAACCCTAATCCCTAATCCTACCCTGAATCCTAAGCCACGATCCCTAAACCCTAAATACTAAACCCCAAATCGAGGCTCCCCCGGCTTGGCAGCCATGGTGGTCAAAGTCGAGTGCGACATGGCGGTTGCTGGGCTGTCATAGCCACTAACTCTACCAGATAGCATGCTTTAGGGTTTGGGAATCGGGGTTTGGATCTAGGACCTGTGATTTAGGGTTTATAGGGTTTGTATGCAGGATTCAGGGCTAGGATCTAGGTTCATTTTGGCATTGGTTTCGGCTGAGGGTTCAGGGTCTCTAGGGTTTAGGCGGCTGTACGCTCCTGCTAGACATGTCATGTACAAGGTGCGAGCTGAAGCATTCCAAACAGGTCAAGTAAAGTGGAAGAACGGTAGCAATGAGGACAGCACCATGAAAGCCCCATATCCTGACACCTGAAACCTTAAGCCTAAGCCCCTGGCCCTAAACCCTATAGTAGTTTCCATTTTCTTTTCCATTATCCCTATAAATCCCCAATATATACCCTTGTATAATACAGTAGTTTCCATTTCTTTTCCATTCTCCAATGATATTCTGCCCAGGTTGAGAGCATACCAACCAAGCCCATCGAAGGGCAAAAGCCAGGAACTTCGGGCCTCCGGAAGAAAACGAAGGCCCGAAGGGCAGTTTCAAAGCGAAGGGTCTAGGTTGTGGGGTCGAGAGTTAAGGGTGTAGGGCTGAGGGCTTAGAGTTCAGAGCCAGCGTAGTGTTTAGAGCTTCGGGAGCAGCACTGGGGGCTTGTGGTTTAGAGTTTGTGTTTGAGGGTTTCGGATTTGGTGTGTAGGTCTCAGAGTTTCGAGTTTCGGGCATAGGGATTCTTGCTTTGGGTTTAGGGTTTAAACTTCAGGGTTTATCTCTGAATAATGATGCCATTGACATGGCGGTCATAGGCATATTTGGTCTCTGCGCCGTCATACAGGGCTTATGTCGGGCTAGGTGGGAATCTTACAGGCTTTTGAGTGGAGGGAGTAAAAGGCTCATGCAGAGAACAACCCTCCCCAACACATAGTCAAGCAAGATAATCTTCAGGATTCCAACATCTCCCTGGATCCACGTTAGGGTTTAGGGTTCAGGGTTTAGGGTTTAGGGTTTTTAACGTGCCGCAGAGGTCTTCATGGAGGGCACCTACTTGGCCAACTATGTGCAGAGTGTGTTCAACACCCTCCTGGAGTCCGGAGTTCCGGTCGCCGGAGGTTCCTCTGGGGGTTTGGGCTTTGGGGGGTTGGGGGCTTAAGAACTAGCCTTCAGGGGGTTCTGTAGGGTTTAGAGCACAAGGTTCTGGGGTGGTTATACCCCAGTCCAGTAGAAAGATATTCTTGTGAGTCTGACCTGAGTCTAAACGCCTCTTCTTCAAGTATTTTGTGCAGCTGAGGTTTCATGAGTCCCAAAGTCGCAAGCCCAACACACCTAGAACAAACGTAAACCCCCAACCTTGGAAACATAACGACCCAAGCTCTAAGCCCTACACCCTCAGGCACCCTGGTGGTTTCCGGTGACGGCCGCTTTTGGAATCCTGAGGCAACTAGGGCCCAAGATGTGGTGTTGGTGCTTTGTAGAGGGTCTGAGGTTTAGGGAGTTGATTTGAGGTTTCATAATTCCGGCCATTTTGAGTGCCTTTTCGGGTGGTTGTCATAACTGGGGTCCCCATTCGAGGCGTGTGATACAGGGTTCCCAGCAGAAGCCAGCCATACTTTTGACAGCCATCCATCTGCACAAAAACTGTAGGATGGACTTTCGTTCTCTTGATTCGCACCGGGGAGCTATGTAGAATCCTTGCGTAATGGCATTGCAGTCTTCGTAGGTTCTGCCTCAGAGAAGCCTGAGGCAATCCAGATCATCATCAAGATGGCTTTCGCAGCAGGTGGATGGGAGCGGACGCCCTGAACCCTAAACCCTATACCCCAAACTCAAAACACCTATACCTTTCAGCTTGCCACTCGAAGAACCTGATGCTGAAACCTTGGTAGCTGTCTGCTGTATCTCACTTTGAAAGAATCACATGTACTCTTTCATATTTAAGCGGTTAGCGGTGGCACCTAGGCAAATCCTAAGCCCAAAACCTAGACGCAGAGGGTCCCCGCTGGTAAAGCCCATGAAAGTATTGGCGGGTAATAGTACGCAGTATGGCCAGTTGTCTAGCTGCAAGTCCTACACGATAGCAGCAGCCGTGTCCCGCACAGGAGTGGGGCGCGTTTGGTGCGGCACGGATGGTGTCTGAGACATTGTTGAGTCAAACTTGGAGCGTTTCAAAATGTACTCTGTAAAATCCCTCAAACAGAGTCCTATAATCCCTACAGAACATCTAATAATCCTTTAGGGTCCCTGAGGGACCCCCCGTTTTGTGAAACCCCAGTCACAATGCAGCTTAACTTAGATTACATACCTTCCACTAAGAGGCACGGAGACCTGGGCTGTATATTTTGATCCCCACTAGGGACAGTCACCAGGCGAAAGTCATGCACTTAACCTTAAACCTTAAACGCTGAACTCGCACAATTTCACGGCCAACCCAGGTATCCTGTCAACTCTCTTCAGACCCCCTGCATGTTCTTCAGGCAATTCCATACAAATTTGGTACCTGGGGTACCAAAGTCCTCTTACTACCAGTATGCATCAACTCCTTAGCTACCCCCTATGACCCCTTCTACCATTCTGCATAATGGCACCTATGTTCCTGTTGAGTGTTACCAACATCCTCTTACTATTACCCTACACCCTAAACCCTAAACCCTAAACCCTACACCCTAAACCCTACACCCTAAACCCTAAACCCTACACCCCAAACCCTAAACTCTGGCTGACAGGGAATGGATCCCTCGCTAATCCTATGTTATTCCCCAAGAACAGAGAAGTTTCTATTGTCCCTTCTTTGGACCTCATTTCTTGTCAATACGTCTCCAAAAATCCCTTAGAAGGGCACCGTCTAATTCTAGGATCCCTACCCCTGAACCCTAAACCCTTAAACCTAATTTGTGGAAACCATGAGTACTACCAGGAATACCTAAACCCCAAACCCCAAATCCTCGACCCTAAGCCCTCAACCCTAAACCCTAAATAATCCCATGGGTGCTACCAGGTATGCTGTCGACCCCGGCCACCTCCGCTGTCATTCGCTGCCGCGGCAAGGGCATGGAGCCTTTCGGCGGGTTCATCTGCTCCGCCTCCCACAATCCTGGTGCCTGGATCTTCATTTGATCTAAAGTCTAAATTTCCTAAAAGGGGGATTTATAAGGGATTACCTTGGGGACAATTATATAGGTTAGAAAAGGGGGATGCTAGGAAGATAGACTATGGCTCATCTGGGGTCTTAGATGCCTTCCCCGGGGTTTCGGGAGTAGGGTTGTTCGTTTCGCAAAAAAGGAAGGTGGGGACCTTCCGGCACCCTAGAATTCCATTTGTAATTACAAGGTGATCATAAGCCATATGGTAGTTTCCCTAAATAAGGGGAACCCCAATATAGACCCCAAAATACTATAATCCTTATTATGGGGATCCCCCAAAAAGGTACCCCTAATTTTGGGGAAGCTACCATATATGGGGGTTACTTTTATGAATTCAAGGCTTGCTTCATGATCACGCTGCATCTTGCAAAGGAGCAAAGGATCCTTTTCAGGGTTTATGGTTTAGGGTTTAGGGACCCAACTGTGATCCAGGTGGCATCAATGATGACTTCGGGATCAAGTACAACTGCGAGAACGGTGGCCCCGCCCCAGAAAAGTTGACCAACAAGATGGTCGAGTGGACAGCAAAGCTGGGTGAAGCCTAAGCTGCACATGGGAGAGTTTTTCAAAACATTGGGACCCCACGGACATGTAGGGACTGCATGGTGGTGATGGGGATCCTTACTTCGGATCATATTCTACAGGATAATTCGAGAAATGCCCATATGGTTTGGGAACAGTAGAGTTTAGGCTTTCATGGATTTAGGGTTTATGGCGGCTGTGAGGCTACGTAGTTTCTGCTATTCTTTTTTGGTAAGTGCATGCGGTGTTCCTTAGGTCTATTCTTGAATGGCTGCATGCACCTATATTGTGGGTTATCCTCATGGGGCGAGCATGGTTACAAGTTGCAAAGCGATTCTTCAAAGAATCACGAAGGCATAAAATCTTCTTTTAGCTTCAACCTAGTCACGGAAAATCCCAAATCATAATCAAGCAATGTCCTACAGCCTCTTACAAGCCCTGTAGACCTCGGTGTCCTGTAGTTTATGTACCTGGCCTCCAATCATTACTAAGCTCCAAACCACGGAGGGATTCAACACAGGCAGTAATTTTTGAAATCAAATTTCGGTTCCTCTGCATACATTGTGGGAGTTGGGGTACCTGGAGTCATGCAGGAGTTTCGGTATCAACTCCCATAAGGCTCCAACAGAGGCCGATGGACCCATGATGTTGGGAACCTCACCCTGTAGCTCCAAACTTAAAAAACTTGAAGCCATATGCGCAGGAGTTGAAGTATTGCGTTAGCCCTGCACCCGGCTAAACTCTGAATGTCTACAGCCCCTGCACCTTAACCTTGAATGCGAAAAGGGTTGAGGGTTTAGGCATGCTGAGGTTTTAGGATTCAGGTTATACATGCACCTCTAAAACAAATTCATTTTACAAGCCCTACGAAATTCCTATAGAAGCCCTATCAAGTCCTTATAACACCCCTATACCCCCCAAACCCTAAACCCTAAACCCGGAACTAGGAGCTGAAGAGCTGCAGCAAGATCCCGGACTTTGACTTGTCAAAGCCGCAGATCTACGAGCTGCCGGGTGGCAAAAGCGTGGAGGCGTACGTGCTTTCAAGAGGGCGTTTCAGGGTTTGGGGTTTAGGGGTTTGGGGGTTTAGGGTTAAGGATTTAGGGGTTTAAGGCTTAGGTTTTAGGGATTAGGAATCAGGGCTTAAGGGTTTTGGGGGTCCGGGTTTTACGGCTGGTTGTTTAGGGTTGGTGCTTCCGGCAATAGGATTTAGGGCTTGGGGTTTCGGGTGGGTTTGAGGGTTACATAGAGATCACCTAGGTCTTGTGGGCGTTATCCCGCGATTATAGGGGGTTGTCAACATTGTTACATTGTTGGTCCTTTGTTAGGGGATCATGGATCTAAACCCTAGACCCTAAACATGAAGCTGTAGCATCAGGACAAGTCAACGCAGACGGACCCTTGAGACCTTTGCCATGCAAATGAACAAGTACGCAGGTTGTAACAAAACATTACATAAACCCCAAGCCGATAGACGGAGAATCCTGCAGGTCTTCGACTGCGTTGAGGACCACATGGCGGTTCTGAAGCAGTGCTTCGACTTTGAATCCATCAAGAAGCTGATCGCTCACCCAGAGTTCAGCATGACCTATGACTCCATGTGCGGTGTGCAAGGGCCCTATGCCCTCGGCATTCTGGAAGGACATTGGGGTCAGTTTTAGGGACTAGAGTGACTAGAGGGATTCCCTTTGATTTGTTAGCCTTTAGGATTTAGGGTTTGGGGTAGGATTTAGGGCACAGGGTGCCAAAGCCTGATAACGCAGACATCATTTCTTTCAGTAATTTCGTTTTTGATTATTTGTTCGCTCCCCAGGCCCAAAGGTGTCCAGAGGTTCCCCCGAGGATCCTAAATTTTCCGTAAACCACATAATCTCTGAACCCTAAACCTCAATCGTGCACCCTCCCCCCTTCCAACTGCTGAGGGTTCAGGCTTTAGGGTTTTTGGTTGCAGGTTTGGGGCTTAGTACCCTAAACCCTAATCCCTAAACCCTAAACCCCAAACCACTTAGGGTTCTCCACTCCCTCACTAAAGTTGAAGCTTTGTCCAGGTCAATACACAAACCTGTAAGGCCCCCCTGAATGCCTCATCCACACCCCGAAAATAAGAAGAGAGTTGGGTGCCCGAGCTGGGTTTTATGCTAAACCCTAAATCCTAACCCTACCTAAGCTCTTGAGTGAACCAAACCCTAAACCCTTAGCTCTTGAGTAAACCCTGAATCCTAAACGCTAGGCTCTTGAGCAAACCCTAAATCCTAAACCACAAGAGCAAGAGGAGAGCTGGGCGCCCCAGCTGGAAGCTGCAAGAATGCGACGCCCCGCCCGGACTTCGGGGGTCCGGAGTCCGCCTGGCACCGGGGCTCACGTGGCTACAGTCCCCCTTAAGTAAATAGAATATGGCCTTGGGTATATCGTAATAAGATCCCCATATACCCCATATTCTATCTACTTCAGGGGGACCATGGTGTAGAAGCTTGAATGAGTATCAATAGTGGCTTAGGGTTTTCGGGGTTTGGGGTTTAGGGGTTTGGGGGTTTAGGATTTAAGGTTCAGGGTTTAGGGCTTAGGGGCATTGCGGTCATGATCATAGTGGAGAACCAAATAGAGATGAACATGGAAAATCAAATTTAAGATATGATAGGGTTGTGTAGGGGGTTATAGGTTGGAAAGCCCCTGGAATGCTTAAG
>CAJNIZ010043564.1:16945-27019 GCA_905231905.1 Symbiodinium pilosum | reverse complement strand
AACGCGTATTTCAGTATAGGTTTGGATGCCATGTAAGTAATATTAGTAAAATATTTGTATATTTCCAAACTTTACGTTTGGAAATATGCAAATATTGTATTAATATTACTTACATGGCAGCCAAACCTATACTGAAATACACGTTTTCTATACTGAAACAACCCGCCCGTCATTCCAGTATAATAAACACTGTTTTCAGTATAGGAATCCTATATATATATTATAACTATGACGAATTACTTGGCGTCCAATCGTATACTGAAATACGCGTTTTCTATACTGAAACAATCCGGCGATCATTCCAGTATGGAAAAGACTGTTTTCAGTATAGAAGTGTGCTTGTTTTAATGAAGACACCTCCTCTCCCTTGTCCGGCCCCAAGATCACGGTTTTCTCAGCAGCGTCGCTGGAGCAGAACCAAAGCACATGAAAGTGTATGAAGATTCGGAACTGCTCCACGGAGTTCTCCCAAACATAAACCCTCGGACCCAGGGCCTGCAACGGCTCGGCTGCCGCAGCTGTTTCCGCCACAATGCACACCCATTTCCTGATGCGTCAAGGTTCCATTTTTCTAAACCTCTATTCGCCCGGGATTTGCAGTGTCCAGGCCAAATGGGCCTGTGCCCACCCATTTTCTCTTGGTGCATCTAGGTTCCATGCTCTTGTCAAGTTATGGTGCTGTGGCTTGTTTTGCGTATCAGCTTCATTTCCTACAAGAGCCTACAGAAGCCAGCATCGCGTGCAGGCGGTGACCGCGCAGGCCACTAGTTGTTGTGTTGTTCATGTTGTCTGCGTGCGTTAGGGCCAGGCTGACAGCCATCCTTTCTTACATCGACTCATGTTGGGCGGGAGTTGTTGTGCTTTCATGAAGGTATATTCTGGAAGGTTTTGACGAGAGAGCACATGCAGGATGACCCCAGTTATCAAGAGGTAAGGTTGCTCTGGTTACAGGTCACGTTGCGAGACTTTCAGGGTTTACCAGCCAGGTTGAGAGGAGCTGAGGAGCTGGTTGCTGGGCATTGATCTTTCCAGTTTGGTGGGACGCAGCATTGCAGCAATTGTATTCAAGGTTGAGTAGGGGCCACAAGCAACATCTATCCCTGCAAGATAAAATCAGTCAAAAAGTGTATATTAACAGCCAAACGCACAAGAGGACGTAAAAATCTCACATCCAGTTGCGCGTTGGCCGCGCGCAGTCAACGCACAACATGTGGGTTATTGTCGTCGTTTGGCCCGAACGGGCAACATCATTTTCAAATGCACAGTGGGATTGATAGGTTTTGAGGCTGAAAACTAGAGAGTTGCGCGTTGACCGCGCGCAGTCAACGCACAACAGCTCAGCCCTCGCCAAATTGCCCTTGTGCATTTCGATCCCTGTTTGACGCCAAAGCTGTATCCGGAAACACAGTTGATTTATTGCAGCTTTTGGCGCCTCAAGCTGGACCTGCAAGGGCTGTGATGCTTCAAGGGTTTTCATGCTAACAGCAGCTGGCCAGGGTTGCGCCTTCCAACAGCTCAGAAGGGCCTCCACTTCCAGCGTATGGGGTTTCAAGCTGGCCCGTCAGGCCTTTCATGCTTCAAACCGGCCTGTAAGGGTTGGATCCATACATTGACTTCTTTCAAGATTGGAGCGAAATCTTTCCTTTCCTCATCTCTGATTGAAGACCATGGCGAAGCGTGCTGGCGGCGACAAGGGAGCGGCGGCTGGCCAGCCTGTCAAGCGGCGGGTTGTGAACAAAGGGCCTTCGGTGGCGGGTCTTGTTGTGGAGCAGCGCCCGACCCTGAAGTGGTTGCAGGACAATGCCCGAGTGCTCAGTGCTCATGATGGTCTTGATTATATTTCTTTGATTGCGTGATTTGCTCTTGCGAAGGAGACCTCCCCGATCATCAAGCCGTACTTGATGAGTCTTGGACCCACCTTGCCGTGGGGCGGGGCGCAGGCCCACACCAAGGAAGAGTATGTGGCCAACCTGCAGACGTCAGACGCCTGACGGGGCGCAACTTTTCGTGAAGGGTTTGGAATTCATGTTGCAGGGACAGCGCTGGCTTCGGTGCAGGCTCTTGCGCATGCTCCACCTAAGGCGAGCAACAACGTACCTGCAGTAATCTTTGAAAGGTGAATAAACAACTCTCCCACTGCGAATGTTCAGGCAGACTGGTGAATAGGGCCGCTGTTTCCAAGGCGGCAGAGCCACAGATGGTCTCAGGAATCCGTGCTCATTCCATGTGGGTACCGTACAGCATTTACGGCTCTCTGGATACAATTTGCAAAGTTCTGGCTTGCTGCTTAAGATACCCACTCGGTGCGCTGCCTTTTCCACAACTGGGTCTACCGGCCTTGGTTTCTGCTTCCAAGCCGCGTGATATGACAGCCGCAACGTCGAGAGGCCCTGTCTCTAGAGACTTGTGAAAACAAACCTCCGTTGGACTGCGGAGCGTACCGGACCGGCGCAATACTGGCTGCAGCGCGCGTCCTATAGATCTGCAAACGTCCAACCAATGTCGTGTGCCAATAGAACCACCCAGGAGTCGGGTCCCCAAGACAAAAGAAGACATGTCTGCATTGTTGAGCGGTCCCAGAGTCATCGCCTCTTCCAACTCCTCGCTGGAGGCATGCCAGAGCACCTCGAAATTAATCAGAAACCGAAGCTGCTCCGTGCTTTTCTCCCACACATACGCCCTCAAACCGAGAGTTGTTTCAAGAGCCTCGCCATCTACAGCCGTCATGGCCACGACGCAAATGTCGCCTGGCTGAAGGTTCGGCTGGCCCTCCGAAACGCGCCGCAGCTCAGTCAGTTGCATCTGCTGCAGCTCAGCTTTCATGGCCCTTTCCCGCTCCAACTGTTTCTGGAGCTTCTCGGTTGCGGAGGTTGGCCTGCCAAAACGGAGCACATCTTCCTTGAAGAGCTGCTTCTTCCTTGTGGTGCGGAGTGCTCAGGCCGAGAATCATGCAGCGTATTATAGGCCTGGAAGTCCGAAATCGAAAGCTCTAAGCCCTTGTAGTAGGTAAGGTAAAATTGAGAATTCTGGCTAGCAAGCAAACACAAGAGCAACTTCTGCGCCCGTGCGGCTTTTTCTGCAGATTGTGCAACCGTTTTGCCAGCTTCTCATGCTTCGCCCCCTGTCGATCAGCTGAGCTCGCGCGTCTGCAGTTTGGAGCTGCTCCAGATCGGCAACATCAGTGGCTGGCTGCAAATTCTGAAGCTGAGCTTGTCTCTGCCTTTTCAGGCCCACCATTGACACACGGGCGCTGCTAGTGGCTGCCTGCTCATCCTGCTGCTTGCGCTTCTGGATGCGCTTGGGGAGGCTGGATTTTGATACGTTCTTCCCACCGCCATAAAGTTGCAAGAAAGCACGTTGCGTTTGGCAGCAATGATCTGAAGGTATGTGCCGGCCAACTGCAGAGCCGTCCGCTTGATGGCGCGCAACAAATTCCGCAGGGGGGGAGACCTAGAAAATGCTCCATGAAAAGCACTGCCCTGCTACACTGCTTATCATAAGCATATGATTACTACATGATTTACCTGACCGAGCCGGTAGAGTGCAGCCAAGTAGCCATTTAGCCTGCACTTCAGGAAGCTGCGAAGATGGCTAACACTTGTCTTTGCTTTTCTGCCGCTACTGAGCGTCTGCGCCAAGGAAAACTGCTGCTCGATCTCACCCGTGGACGCGAAGGCGGCAGCCGCAAAGGCAACCTGGGCGATCAACGGGTGACATCCCACAAAGAACAGGGAGCTTCCAGCAGCTTGTGAAGCAGAGTGTGGGGTCAGCAAGTCAAGTTCTTGTAGGATTCTTCCTGAACAGCCATGGGTGCCAAAAAGAGGCCTGCGGCTGCAGACTCGGGCAAAGATGAGCTGAAGGAGCCTCGAACGGTGGAGTCTTTTGCAACTGAGACCTCGATAGTCAAGCCGGAAGATACGGTGACAAAGATCTGTGAGGCAGCCAGGCTGGTCAGATCTGACAAAGCGGACAAGCTGGTTTGGTGTAGTGCCTTCGACGGAACCAACATGCGCGGGTACACTTTGGGCCTTCTTCAGGTTCCAGCTCATCATGCCTTCGGCAGCGAGAAGGCTGGCTCCCCGGCGTTCTTCGCGCTGAAGAACTTTGATTTGCGCGAGACCGACCGTTACTTGATCGAGGACTGTTGCTGGCTAATGGCTGTTTTGTGCCCTGGTAGGCCTAGGTTTTTAGATGATTTCCTATTCCCCGCGATTGTTCTATGTTCTTGGAGGATGTCGATGCAACATGCAAGGGCAAGGGCTTCTGCTATGTTCACAATCGATCCTGCGAATGCCCCACAGAGGCTTCCCTGCTGGTTGCCGGTTTCATTTGCAAAAGCAATTCTATGCAGAGTTCGAAACGGTGGGCCAGCAACCCCACGGATGATGATGCCGTGTCCCAAGCGACCTTCACATCGATTGCGCGTCTGATTCTGAAGATGAAGCCACGGTATTTCTTATTAGAAAACGTTTTCGTGGCAAAGCTACTCGGCGGCTTCAGCATGTTGGTTCGGGGTTTAGAGTTTACGCAGCCTTTGTGCAGTGGCATGGTTAGCCTAGCTACACTCCAGGGCAAGATCCACGCGTGCCGATGATGAGAATGGAGATTCCAAGTCTCCGCAGGACTGCGGGGAGGAAATGAATTTCCACCAAGCACCTCAAACCCCTAAGCCAATCGTGTCCGTCCAATGCCGGAAATTTGCCAAAGGGTCTAAGGTTCAGGGGCCCTAGAGTCCACTGCCCAGAAAATGAGGAGAGGTGCACTTCTCATGTTTCAAGTGCCAATAATTGCCGACTTGAATGGGATTCTACTACTGTAACCCCCCCGACCCACGCCCGCTATCAAGGTCGACAAGATCAAGAAGGTTTGAGGTAACCTCCCCATGAGACCCCCGGATTAGTAAACCTAATGATAAGAAATAAAAGAAATAGTAACAGTAGGTGGTGGTAGTAGTAGTAGTAGTAGGAGGTAGTAGTAGTAGTAGTAGTAGTCGTAGTAGTAGTAGTAGCCACAGCATTAGCAGCTGAGGTAGGATTCCTGAGGGTTTTGGAATTCTAGGGGTTCTGTAAGCTTGAAACCTTTAATCAAGGAGGTATTTGGACACCTCCGGAATTGTTTTTTGAGGGGCGATTTAGAGCTGTAAAACGAAATCATTTTCCAGAGACTGACCCCTAATAATCTGGGCGAGTTAATTATTCGGTCTCCGACATTGCAACCCCAATTGGGCAGGTCGCAGCCTGGTCTGAAGCTAAGCTGGTTTGTGGCCACAGCGTTAGGCAGAGTTTTGTAGTACACCCAATCTCATTTTTCCCCAGTGCATGTTGGAATTCACCAAGCCTCTACTCAACAACCCCTGTGCAGGACTGTAATGAGGAGACATTCAAGGAAAAACTGACGGACTACTCCGTAAGCTGCATAGAACTGGATGCAACACGTATTTGGTGGCTGGGATCTTCCGACCAGTCTTTCGACCCCAATATGTGGAAGCAGCAGGTCCAAGGTATCCAAGCAGTCCCTCCACCGATACTTCATGGCGTCGCGTGATGAGCCAGCAGAGGAACACAAGAGGGGCACGATGCCGACTATATTGCAGCTACTTCGCGGAGCAAGTGAACAAGGCCATTGACAAGAAGATCCTGCCCCCCGACGTTAAGATCCGGCCTGTGGCGGAGCGTCCATCGCGCAACGTGGGACCCATGCAAGCCCAGACAGCAAGCACACGTGCGATCGCAGACTGCATGGACTTGATGCTTGAGCGGCTATACGATAAGGAGGATCTTAAAGTGCAAGGCGACAAATTAACTTTGGTGGCGGACTTGCCCCAGAGCAGCGACCGCTGCAAGGTCTCGGCTTCGGGGTGGTGGGGGACTTTGACAACGAGCTCACGGCTTTATGACTTCTGTTCGGAGAAGTTCCTAGATCCCGAGCACCACCTGTCGTTGCTCGGCTGGGGCATTTCTAAGCTGAAGTTGGGTGTGATGAAAGACAAAGAACCGCATCATTCTTTGGAATGTTTATTCTTTAATGCCGGTGGCGATAGGCGCGCCAAACGCGTCTGCCCAACATTTATTTCCCACATGTGCCATCCAATCTACGACTTGAGCGGCATGTCCTTGGCCCAAACCACGAAAGTGCTGTCGCCCCTGTTGCGCCACATGGGCTACTTCAAGCTTGCTCCAGCTGATGGAGGTTCGGTCTTTCAGGGGCCAGGCGGCCTGGGAGCGTTGAGGGCTCCCACAGGCAGCTTCGACGCATGCAGTTTGATTGTGGCTTAGTTCTGGATTTATTTGTATTTTGATACCGACGCCTCATCGCTGCCATTGAGGCGCCCCGGAAAAAGAGAGAAAAATTGTGGTCCTGTGGCTTCCTGGTGAGGGCCTTGTGTTGCCTCTTTTCTTGAGTTCAAAAGCATGGGGCCTCAAGAATGAGACCAAGGTCATCATGATGGACCTCAATCCTGAGCAGAGCCTTTCGCAGGCACGGACCCTCTATGGGAAAAACTTCCCGGCGGTGCTAAGCTGGGGCTTGCTCAAAGAGCGTGATTTCCACTGCAAGCGTATCATTGTTGCTGGGAAGCATCCCAAAGGTGCAGAGGAGATGGCAATGATCTTGGCATCGTGCGAGAAGTACGCGGGCAAGCGTGCGGCAAAGATCGTGGTTTGTTTGGCAAGCTCGCGCCCCCCGGACCAGCTGAAGAGTTCCAAATGGATCAGTGGCAGCCATGAAATCAGCTGGTCTTCCTTCTCAAGCTTTGAGGCCTCGACGTACGTGACGCTCTATTGTATGGAAGGTGCCACTGGTGCAAAGATGAGCGAGCAGCTTGCAAAAGAGGCAAGCGCTGTTTTTCAGAGTGGTAGCATCAAATGCCGGGACAAGCAGTTGACTTTGCATGTGCCAGGGCCATCGTCAGATTCAGAGAAGAAGGGCCCCGAAGCCAAGCAAAAAAAGATGATCGAGACCGCTGTTTTGAAGCTTCAGGAGCTTGTGGACACCGATTCCGGCAAGTATCGCTACACGGACGCATATAAGAAGGGCCAGAAAGTTTGCCTCGCCATTCCCGAGCCCGGGAAGAAGTCGATGCTGATTTCTTCATCGCCAAAAGATGGCAAAGTGGGCCGTGTTTGTGTGCTGTCAGCTTTGGGCTACCATGCTTCGTCCATGAACGTTTCACTCCACAAGCCCAGTGTGCGCTCGGCAATCATCAGCCAAAGCCTGCTTGCACATGTGGCGGCAACAATGCTTAATGCAGCTGCGAACTTTGTTTGAAGGCACTGGGCCATTTTGATGAAGGCTCCCTATGACCGAAAACACATTCCATAATCATCATCACCTTAGCCAAGCTCTGATACATCACAACAACGTAACACGTGTTCAGGAGGAACTAGCAGACGGGAGTTGTGATGCGGCCCAGTGTAAATTTTGGAGTTCGAGACAGCAGCTGAAACAGAGGAGCGCCGTTTGCACTGGAAACGTTCGAGTTTGCATAATTCAGTTGTAGTTCCCCTGCGCCAGGCAGCCGCCTACATTCGCAGCGACCGCGCTGGCGGCATTCGCCAATTACAACGATTAACATTAATAATAACGTACAATTACATTTTAATACATTTAAAATAGCTGTCTAAATCTCCATATTCTCCTTCACCTGTGCCCTAGCCCCAAAACTTTTTGCCTGGTTACCTGCAAAACCCCTTTCCTAGCAGCCTCCATTGCATTCTGGCCCCACGGGCTCGAGGTCCTTTGCAGCATAAATCTGGTCAAAAAGTGTACACTTTTTGAGTTTTGAGTGCTGGAAACTGCCAGAGTAAGATTGCCAACCGCGCAAGTCCCTGTCTAATGAAAAGATTCCAGTCAGTTTTCCATTTGATTGCTGAATATTCTTGGAACACTGCCCTTTACACTATTAAACCCCAAACCCAAAACCCCCAAACCTGAACCCTGAACCCTAAACCCTGAACCCTGGACCCTACACCCTAAACACTGAACCCTAAACACTGAACCCTAAACCCTGAACCCTGGACCCTGAACTCCAAACCAGCCCCTGAACTCTTCATGACTTTCTTGGCCAGGATGGGTTGAAGGGCTGCGCCAGGTCGATGCCAACTTCGGCGGCGTTGGACTTTGGGTGGTTTAAGGTTTAGGGTTTAAGGTTTAGGGCTTGGGATAGAAAGCTTAAACTATTATAATAGGGTATAATATAGGGGTTATATAGGGGATAATGGAAAAAAACATGGAAACTACTACAATCGGATTATATTATAGGGCTCAGGACGAAGGTTTTGGGTTTGGGATTCAGGGCTTTGGGTTTTTTAATCCACCATCGCCCGACGAAACCCTGATCAAACCTTTGCATAATTCCTACAGGCCCTTAAGCCTAAAGCCTGAAACCTTCAACCAACAAGGCCCAAACCTTTAACCTTAAATTTCAATCCCTAAACCTAAACCCTTAACCCCAATCCCTAAACTTTACACACTGAAACCAACCCAGGACTTGGTTGCCCAGAAGAAAGGCATCCCGTGCTTCGAGGTGGGGCTTGCTGAAACTTGGGAACTGCAGATGGGTTTAGGTTCTAGGGTCAGGGATTTAGGGTTTAGGGTTTGGGGTGTAGAGTCAGGGATTTAGGGTTTGGGGTTTAGGGTCAATGATTTAGGGTTTTGGGTTTAGGGTTACTAGTAGGCTTTAGTTACGCCAAATATTGTTTCTCCAGTGCGCAGTTCAAAACCGAAACATATGGAAAAGAACAAGCAAAACAAACTTGAATGCGATTGTAGAGTGGTTTATGGAGAATTAGGGTCACATGAAGTATGGATTACAGTATGGTTGTTGGTGAGCATATATTGTACATGGGGTTCCTTCTGAATATTGGTGGGTGTCCAATTAGGGACAACATGAATCACATCCATGCCGTTACTTGTCATTCGCTCTTGTAACATTCTTTGCCGACACCTGATCAGCTGCCTCGCCCTGCCAACGAATATGACTTTTGTCCGTCCTACCATACCTCAAAACCAAGGATCATCTAATAACTCTCAAGGGGGAAGCCTAAGACTATCGGAGAGTCTCAACATGATTTCTTGACGGCAAGTTATAGAATATGACTTCTTGTGTCATAACGGAACTTCATGTTTGGAGCTCCCCATACTTCCTGAGCGGGACACCCATAATACCCTTTTTGTTTAGGGGTTCCGGGCCGCCTGTTGGTGCTGCTTTCAGTGCAGTATGTGTATCCTACACCCAAGACCCCAACCTTAAACCCGAATCCTGAAAGGTGCCCACGGGCTGGAAGTTCTTCGGCAATTTGATGGACAGCGGCACCAGCTATTTCCCTGGGAAGGAGACCTACACCCCGTTCATTTGTGGCTGGGCCGTGCTCGTGGTTTGGGGTTAGGATAATGACCCCTTAAGAAGTGTGCTGCGGGGATTACTGTGAGTTCCACCTATTGCCTATTGCCCTCATATGTTACAGCAGAGTGCGGGGGTGGTCTGGGAAAGAGGTACTGGGCACTACCGGGTACAGAGGGTTAATGGGGGAAAGTCTCAGCCCGCGCCGGACAAGTGGTGGCCGAGGACGACAGACGACAGTCCTCCCCTGGCACGGGGTCCTCGTGGTTCAGGGATGTGTAGGGTTTACGGTATTTTCTCCTCCCATTGTGGGAGTAGGATGATGTTTCTTGTTGGTGAAGTGTAGGGAAGAGAGGAATGGATCCTTGTAGTAGTCCCTGATAGTTCTTCACTAACCGCCAGCAAGGTTTCCTTCTTTTGAAGGGCAGACCGCGTAGTTAGGATACCTTATGCTTACAATGGACATGATGGAGTCTACACTCCCTAAACTACAGACATCAAACCCTAAAAGCAACAGCCGTTTCCATACAAAGCCCGCGCGAAGCCCTTGGAGAACGACATCCCAAAGTGTTAGCCCGATCCTTGATCCTCCATCCCAGGCCTTAAAGCCGAAAGTCTTGAGCTTAAATCCATAAATCCTAGCGCCTGACGAAGCCTTACACCCTAAACTGCCCTCACCCCAAAAAGGTATCCACCTTGTGGCTTATTCATCCCTAAATGGGGGTTTCCCAAAA
>CAJNIZ010043564.1:1967-16901 GCA_905231905.1 Symbiodinium pilosum | reverse complement strand
TTTTGGGAAACTACCAAATCCTAAGCCCTAAACCTTAAACCGCATTGGCTGCAACAAGGCGGCGAGGAGTCCTTCGGGACAGGCGCCGACCATGTCCGGGAGAAGGACGGCATGTGGGCAGTGCTGGCGTGGCTGCAGATCTTGGGCTAGTTGAGGTAGGGCTTCGGGCTTCGAGATTGGGTCTAGGGTTTAAGGGTTTAGGGATTAGGTTTAGGGAATAACTAGCATTTAAGGAGCAAAGTTTAGGTCTTGGGGTGTCAGTATTTACCCCCAAACAGGCATGGAACCGGATATTAGGTCTCCTTTGGAAAGGACACTAGCCTGCGTAGGGTACTTTTGGGGTTCGAAACGGTAGAACCCAGCAGACCACCTTGCCTTGAACCAGCAGTTTGTGGAGTTTGAAGCTCCAGACGCCGCAAGAGCTGAGGTCTCTATGGTTGCCCCAGGAACAGCCAAAGTTTCAAAGCCCGAATCCCTAGGCATGAAACGTCGATGCCATGAAAAGAAAACCAAATTCCTAACCCCTCACGGACTCGCTCCTATTTTCTTTTCCATGACTATCGGTTTCCTGTATAATTCTGATACAGGGTACCTCAACTAGACCTCAAACTGATATAGGTGATTATTTAGACCCCTGCATTCTATCCCCATGAACCCCTGCATGACACCCGTATCCATTTCACTGTCGGCTTTCTTTTCCATCTCGTTCTCCATTATTGGACTAAGATTCCTAAACTCTATACACACCCTATAGAATCCCTAACCCCATATACCCCTATGTAGCCTCATATTCCCTAAATCAAAAAGCTACCAAGGATTCTAGCCAAAAAGACAGAGGCGGCTGGCAAACTCATGAGCGTCGAGGACGTGGCCATGGAACACTGGCAGGAGTACGGGCGTAACTACTACGCACGCTACGACTATGAAGGTGGGGCTAAGGGTCGAGGGTTTGGGGATGTGTTTAGGGTTTAGGGCTAAGGGTTTAGGGTTTAGGGTGTAGGCTGTAGAGTTTAGGGTTTAGGGTTGTGCATGTTCTTGGCTTACATGGGGCTCTTTATCCCGGCAAAGGTCTGGCAAGCACACATGCTGATAAGTTGAATGCCCAGCCGTGTGAACAAAATTGGATACGTACACACTTGATCAGGCCGTTTCCAGAACCACAAGAGCTAAAGCTCCATATGCAAGACTGCCATAACAAGTGCAAGGTTGTGTTGGAGATTATTATTGCCTTTGCAATAGCAATGACTAGCTACAGAGAAGCTCCCCCCAAATCCTGTTGTGATCAAACAGGCCCCCAACCGGCTAAACCTAAAATGTGTCCAACATTTACGCCGTTTCCATGTCAGTTTTCATTTTTTCCCATTTAATTCCCCTTTCTTCCCTAAACCCTAAACCCTAAGCCTGAACCCCTAAACCCTCAACCCTAACTCCTAAACCCCTTCAGGTGTCGACAAGGCCAAGGCAGAGGAGATGTTTGCCGCCATGGAGGCTAAGACCGGGACGCTTGTGGGTCAGGAGTTGGGTGGGATGAAGAGCCTCTGCTACGTTGAGGGTTTAGGGTTAAGGGTTCAAAGTTCAGGGTTCAGGGTTGAGCGTTTAGGGTTTAAGATCAAAGTTTTGGGTTGAGCGTTTAGAGTTTAAAGTTCATTGTTTAGGGTTCAGGGTCATTCAGATAGGGGCCCACATAGATCTGAGGATCCTTTTGTCATGAACAGTGAGGTCCTTTGTAGGGTAATTGTGCAGCCCTATGAAGAGCCAGCCTTCAGATGGCCGCCGACACAGGAAGACGGAGGGTTCCGGAAATTAATAATAAAGGGTCCCTTTCCCTACATGGATGGTATAATGGCTCTGTTTGCACAATTGTTATGCTTTTGGTTGGCATTCTGGGCTGGTACTCCGAAGTGCTTGTTTGTTCTCGATTTTTCATGTCAGTTTTTCAGGATGAAGGCTATTTTGAATTGAGGGGTTTTAGGTCTTAGAGATTCGTTTTTTTTGGCGGTGCCTGCACCCACCAGAACTCGGGAGCGTATTCTGGGTCTGGTATCATGGTCAGAACCCTCCAGGCAAACCCTGAGTTCAGTCTACATCCCTGAACTCTAAACTGGGTTGCTGTTAAGGAACTTAAATTAAGTTACCATAGTGGGTATATGTAGTAAATAATAGGGTTTCCCCAATATAGTAACTTAATTTAAGTTGCTTAACAGCAACCCAGTGAACCTCATCCCAAGGATCAAGATCAACGACATGTTCGAGTACACGGACCCTGTGGATGGCAGCGTTTCCAAGAAGCAGGGCCTCCGGTTCATCTTCGAAGACAACTCCCGAATCGTCTTCCGGCTGTCAGGTGGGCCGCATTCCCGAAAGGGCTTGAACCAAAACCCTGAACTCTCTAAATCCTGAACCGTAAAGCCTAAAACCTAAACCGTACGAGCTAAAACCTAGATCCCTACACCTTGAAGCCTTGACTCTGGAGCTTAAATGCTAAAGTCCCTCCAAAGGGATCGCTAGTTCTCACCACCCGCACCCTTTTTGCACAGGTACCGGCGTTGCTGGCGCCACGGTGCGGCTATACCTGGACCACTGGGCTTGACTTGGGGTTTAAGGCTCAGGCAACCCTCAACCTAGCTTAAACTCTAAGCCGCTTAGCGTTTCGGGTCCGGGGTGCAGAGTTTAGGGTGAAGGGTTTTGCGTTTGTCATCTCGCAAATGTGATAGCTTCTCAAAAGTAACCCCTAAACAATTTGGGAGGGATCCTAGGAATCCCTGATCATCCCAATGTATTCCTACTGTAAGGTCTGGGGTTTAGGGCTAGGGTCTCCAATGCAGCCCCATCTGTTGGTCTACCGATGTCGTCGGCAACACCGGAATTCGCTTTTTGCAGTTGCCAGCTTGGAGACATGATTCTGACTGAGCCCTGAGCTCCAAAATCTAGACGTTGCAGATAAAATGAATGAAGAACTGGAATATACAGAGTCAGAGGTATGGGGTCTACCATGCGGATCCCTTATTCGGTAAACCCTCAACTCCGAAATAGACTCAACACTGGCTGATGTTCCTTCCCAAAATCACGCAAGGAGAAGCCAAGCAGGATGAAACTCCAGTGATTCCCAGGTGATAACCCATGGCCCTACAGTACTTTTTCTAGAAAGACCTACTTATTTCGTAGTTCAATCCCTGCAACATAGGCAGGCGCTTTTTAGTTTTATATCACCACATATACCACCCAACCACCTAAAACAGTACCCTATAGCGGGCCCACGAGTGTTGGTAGTATACGCGCAGAAGCCTACTAACTCCTAACACCGGGCCTGAACTAATCCTCATGTTGTGTGGAGGAGAAGTACGAGCCACCAAGTGGTAACCTGACCATGCACCAATTCGAGGCAGGAGGGTTGTGCTGGTTGGGGTTATGGATTTGCCAGCGCTTGGGCTTAGAAGAACAGAACAGAAGCAAACTTACCTAAACCCTAAACCCTAAACCCTAAACCCTAAACCCTAAACCCTAAACCCTAAACCCTATTCATCCCCTGCAGTAGGTGGTGAAACCCTTGGCGGCT
Source organism: Symbiodinium pilosum (assembly GCA_905231905.1). NCBI lineage: Eukaryota > Dinophyceae > Suessiales > Symbiodiniaceae > Symbiodinium > Symbiodinium pilosum. The sequence goes on along the minus strand of CAJNIZ010043564.1, from coordinate 13,345 downwards.
ATTGCGCTGGAGCTCTCGCAGTTGCAGGCCTTCACCGGGCGCACCATCCTCAGCCTCTCTTTCAAGGGGTTTAGGGTATAGGGTGCAGGGTTTTTGGGGTTATACATGGCTATGTGAAGGGTGTATGGGGAAAAATAGGGTTTCCTTTAAAAGGGTTCTAGGGTACTGCAACGATATTCAAGGGTATATAGGGAGACATATGTATATACGTGTACATATGTATATGGTGTATATATGTAAATATAGTGTTGGGGTTTGGGTTTTGGGCTTGTAGTCGGCGCCCCGACCCCCCCCCCAAAGCTAAATGACACCCAGTCCAGCCTCATATCATAGCAAGTTGAATATTGCAATTGAGATTTTGGATTTTGTGTTTAGGGGTTGGTTTTAGGTCTTAGAGTTTTAGGGTCAAGTGTTTGGAGCTTGGGATTTCAGGTTTAGCGCTGTGTACATAAAATTAACGTACAGTTTCTTTTTGGTTCTATCATGGTCTAATCTTCCTTGGATCGGCCAGCCAAAAAATCACGCCGCTGCTGGGGCTTGGGGGTACATGGTATATGTCTAGGTCCCTCAAACCGACTTCAACATGACATTGGAAACTACATTCCAGAATCCCTATAAAATCAGCTTGCATCTCATTATCCGTTCTCTTTTCCATTTGATTATCCAGTATTTGGGGTCACATCCCACATGCCCATTCGCAGTCACTAGTTCTTGCCGTGAGGTCCTGAACCCAGAGTTGGGAGTTGATATCCCTGCTCCCACAAACCCTACTCACTAAAACCCTGAGAACCCTTCCCTGAACCCTAGACCCTAAATCCTTAGCCCCTCCGTCTTGAAATTCAAGCTTCCAGGTGAGAGCCCCACCGTGATCACCTGAGTCAGAAGACTACGCAACCGCTTGGCCTATCTTCTGCCAGATGTTTGAATGTCGGCTGCATGGGGATCAAGAGGGAGCAAAGCAAAACCTTAAACCCCCGAACCCTAAACCCGAAATCCAAAACCTTCAACTGCGTACTATGGGCAGCTTTCGCCCCGCTTCTTCCGCGGGACCTTGTTTGAGACATAACATGAATTTTGCAAGCAATCGGCCACGGTTGCGATTTGTTTTGCTTTTCACGCTCCTAGGATGGTTAATGCCTTGTCATGTCCGCAGATGCGGAAGGGCAAGACATGCGTATGTGCCAATTTGGGAATCAATGTCTGTTTGATTTTCGAGGCAAGTCCTCCAGGAGAAGCAGGGGACTCAATTTCTTACTATGTTAGTAGGGAATAAGGGAGTATATTATATAAGGATTATATAGGGATTGTATTCCTTTATTCCCTACTAAGAACCGGAAAGATTTTGGCACATGCTCAGATGGTGAAAGACTTTCTGCAGAGGCCCAACAAGCCAGTAAAAGATGCTCGGTTGGCTCATCTGACTTCCATTGCTTGGTGGACATGGCAAACGCTCAGCATTGAAGTCCCGATGTACTCCCGTTATCATAGAGTGATACGTAGGTCCATAATGTACAGCACTCCACACGTGATCGATAACCCATAACTCTAAGAATTGACTGAATGCCTTTTTCGACCGACAGCGCTACTTCAATCCATAATGTCAAGGCACGACCAAAGATGGATCCCAGATTTTCAGACTCTCGTCATCCCGACAGCCCAACCCCTTGATCCTTGAACACTAGCTACACATCATTGGAATCGGATCCGCAATCCCTTCCCTGACATGTAACGCACCTCCCACGTCGCCAGCCCCTTCTTTTGGGACACTGCCCTAACTACTTTTTGAGGTTTCAGGTCCTTCTGCATGCCCCAAAAAGTTTCGTCCTCATTTCCAGCCACCGAAGGCAACAGTTGTTGTAGAGATTCCCCAAACCCTTCATATGAATATTAAACCCCTAACCACCCTTAGCATTGAACATGTCCCGCAATATATGAGGTCTCTTATGGGTAACACGCCTTCCTGTCAGGCAGGCAATGTATTGGATTTGGACCTTGATCCGCTCCAGAAGGACATCAAGGCACCGGGGCAAGAGAGACCAATAGGAATCCCCTTCTTTCCAGTGTCTAGAGCTTAGGGACCTCCACCCCGCAATTACGACAATTCCTATAATTTCTCAATCTTCTATATGTTGGGAAGATTCATACTTAGGAAAGTGGGGGGGTGCGATTCCGAGGAGGGAGGATTGCCCTAGAAGCCTGAATAAGTACCAGTGTTACTCTTTTAATCCTACAATATAGGACACCTCAAACCTTTTTCCAACTGTTAGGCGCCTGTAATTCGCAGCTACAGCTAGGCCTGAAGTACGCTACACTTACGGAGTCGTGGAGGCAGAGTAGAGCACAGTACGAGGTTATGCATGGTTTGGAGGCCCGAAATGCAAGCATGAATAGGCCCTCGATCCTTCGGTTTGTGGACCAGTTTATGGAGGCTTAAATGGGTCCTCAACCCCTAAACCCCACACCCTAAACCACCCAAAATCTGAAAGCACCCTCAAAGCAGAACCTCAAGCCCCAAAGCTCCCTGAGCTTTAGATTTAAAGCCTGAGGCTCAATGAGTAGTGGTATTTGTGGGTAGAGTATAGTTTTCAATGTAGAGTAGGATGATATCTTGCTTCTCAATTACGTACATACTGGTTTATTGAGAGAAGATCATCGTCTGACGTAGTTCATAGGCAAAACCTGCTACTCAGGTGGCTCGATTCTGGGACTCGGAGATCCAAAAGGAAGGCGGGGCAAGTCAGAGTTGAAAGGTTTTAGGGTTTAGGGTTTAGGGTCTGGTCTTGTACATACCATCTTCAAAGCGGCAAGAGACTTAGCAAAGGGGACTCCGTATAGGGGACGCCCTCGTGTGATGATGTTGCCAAGGCACTATAAGACATCATGCTCACCCAAAAGAAGCACCTTCCAAGATCTTCCAAGAAATTGAGGAATCTGGTGGCGCTTCGGGAATACTGATGGTTTTCTCTGTTGTGGCATGAAGGACCCGATTCACAACTTTTTTCAGGGGGCGTCGAAAGTACCACCCAGGAGAGGAGGCCGTAAACCGGACCCCTAAACACCAAACCCCTACACCCCAAACCCTAAACCCTAAACCTTAGACCCCTAGAACCTAAACCCTAACCCCCTAAACCCTAAACCATATTCGAAACCCCTAAACCCTAACCCCCTAAACCCTAAACCCCTAAACCCTAAACTCTAACCCCTGAGCCCGCCCAGGTCTGATTTGGACACGGCTGTGGCAGCCACCCTACAAGGTGGGGGTGGCCCAGGTCACAGGAAAAGGAAGGAAGAATGTTTAGGGTTAAGGGTTTAGGTTTTGGGGTTTACAGAAATTGTAGAGGGTTCAGGTCCTGAGTTTTGGGTGAGTTTTGGGCAGAGTTTTGTGTTTTGATTTTGAGCCTCTACAGTTTGTATTTATTACTAGCTTGAGCGTTCAAGTTCAGGCATTAGGATTTAGGGTGGATGTAGGGTTCGGGATATTACCCCCATAGTGGAGAAGCACATAGAAAAGATGACGGAACATTAGATTTTGGTGCTAGGGGCTAGGGATAGATGACATGGTGTTTTCTAACTGGCTTTGGGGAGTTTTACTGAGGGTTCCTTTGCAACTTTGGTGAGTGTTTAGGCTTTGTTCAGGGCTCATTTCGGAAAGGGTGTAGTGGGGAGGAGTGTAGAAAAGGATCCCAGTATTTGAATACCTTGGATGAGGTCATCAGATCGGGGAACATTATTACCATTATTGCCATTGTTACTATTGAATCTTATTACTTTTAACATTTTGCAACTTTGGCCAGGATCTGGCATCTTAATGCATGTGACATGCCCATATGGATGTGCAGCACAAGAACGTCGAAACCCTACACGTTTAATGTAGGGGCCAATACAGTATGACTACCAATATCATGATCCTGTATCCCTTTCATAGATACGGTGTAGAGTGCCTCAAATAGACCTCCAAATAAACTTGGGAAGTATTTGCGCGCCTAAAGCAGCCGATCGATGAAGATACCATGATAAGGCAGACTCCGTCCCAACGCTGTTGGACCACTTCGACGAGGCCGGAATATGGGAGCAAGCTGGGGCTCAAGTATAGTCTCCCTTAAGTAGATAGAATATGCGGTATATGGGGATCTTATTATAAGATACCTCAAGCCATATTCTATCTACTTGAGGGGGACTATAGCTCAAAGCAACAAGAAGGAAAGGACCTCCGTGTTCAGCTCAGGCCTTGGAAGTAAGGATCTGGATGCCATGAGTGAGGCCCTTCAAAGCTGACAAAGGAGTACACATGAGCCATAATCTAAACTCCTTTAAGCGGGTTATGTAGGGGAGTATATAGGGGACTACTATAGGGGGTATTAAGGGGGATACTAGGAGTTTAGACTATGGCTCACATGGGCTGTGCCTTAGACAAGCCCCGACTCATCCGAGATGTACGTGTACCTGTCAACGCAGCACCCAGAAGAAATCCATGAACGCTGCAGCCGCCATTCGGAGATTGGAGTTATCAACAGGTTTAGTTGCCTTGTCAGCTGGGCTGCTTCGCGCGGCATTTGGGAATATTCCCAGAATGGTTTATCAGCTTTGCTTTCCGACAGGTCTACGTCTGGGTATCGGCGCTGCAGAACAGCGCGAAGCGCTGTGAGACGACGAAGCACGCTGCGAAGCTCGTGAAGGGACTTCTGCCTTCTGGCGACCTGGAGAGATGCCGAACCCAGGTGGCACTTTGGGTTTAGGGTTGGGGTTTCGGGTTTAGGGTTTGGGTTCCCTTATTGTTCTATGGGAGTTCAGAGTTTACTTCCCGATTTGCCTGCATAAGGGCACTTATTCATACATGACTTTGGGAACCCTTAGAGCACAACCAAGGCACCTTCGTGCGGGCCATCAAGCTGGTGCTTCAGGGATTGGATGAATCAATGGACGAGCTGCACAGTCTCCTGCAAGAAGATAACCAGAAGGGAGGTCCCGTGGCGTTTATGTCCTCTCAGACCCTTGATCCAATGTTTGCTGGCTTAGGGTCCTAGGTTTGTGGTTACGGCATAAAGCTTTGTGTTTAGGCTCCGGGATGTTTAGTAGGCTTGGTTAGGGATGTTCAGGGTTGCTTAGGGATGCTTAGCGTATTTTTGGAATGCTTATTGTTTTGTAGGGTTGCTTAGGGATAGTTCATTTTTTTCGGGCTTGGACAATCACAGTCTACCACCTTGGAGTGCCCGAAGGCATCTCAGAATCCTGTAATCATGCTTACGTAGGCTTCACATGAGCCAGAATCTAAACTCCTTAAAGGGGGGTTCTAGAAAGGATAACATAGGGGACTACTATAGGGATATTAAGGGGGATACTATAGGACTTTAGACTATGGCTTACGTGAGCCTCTACATAAGCCCTACTTACAGAGTAAATCGTTGAAAAATGTCTTTTTGATCAAGTGCCGGAATAGATATTTCCAAATCAGGGCTCCCCTAGATTGTTTGAATTGAAACTTCCCTGCATCTAAGGGCCCCTACAAAGTACGTCAAGTTCTTGGAAGCTTCCATATGGGATCCAGGAACCCCTGCAGCCCGTGAATTCCCCAAACAAGCCCTGCACTTTGGGCCCTAGCTCTGAATCCTCCTCCATAACCTTAAAACCCTCAACCCGAAACCCTAAACCCTGAACCCTAAATGAATGGATCCAGGAACCTATGCAACTTGCTCCAGGGGGAGGCTACGCCCTCTTCCACCAAAGCCCGCTTCTCCCTACTGGATGGCGTCAACCTCCTCGACCAGGAACCTAAGGCTATGCCTCGCACTTTGTTTTTTTTCATAATTTTGTGTTGTTTCGTGACGGAACTTCGTCTTGCCTTCATGAAGATTTTCGAGCAGTCCTACTGCAGCTCACAGCGTGTGTTGCTGCACTTGCTGCTTCTGCTGTTGCCGCTGCCGGTGCTGCCGCTGCAGACAACAACACTCCACAGCCTCCGCCTTCACCACTGCCATCGCCAGGACCACCAGCACAACCACCACCCTTCCAGCACTATCAAATTCATTTTTTCAGAGGCACCGCCAAACCCCTCAACTCTAAACGCTTAATCCATGGGTACTTCTCACTTATAACCATAACCATGTCTATACTTGTAAAACTTCCCCATGACTATACTTCTAACCCAGGTATAACTTCACTGATGCCTGCTTATGGTTCCATGTTTGTTTTTTAATGCTTATGCAACTTACTTGTAAATTTCCTCTCAGCCCAGTTGAACCCCTAAACCCCAAACGTAGTTAGAAGCCTACTAGGAGACCCGAAACCCTAAAACCTAAACCTAAACCCTAAACCCTGAACCCTGAACCCTAAACCCTAATGACAGCCCAGGATCTGCAAGGCGCCAAGTGCCCACCCGAAGTCGCAGCCGGCGAGGCTGTGAAATGGAGCCTTGCAAAGGGGGCTTAGGGTTTAGGAGATGAGGGGTTTAGGGTTTATGGTTTTAGGGTTTAGGGGTTCAGGGTTTATAGTCCCCATTAAGTAGATAGAATATAGTGTATAGTGGGATAATGGAAAAGAAAATGGACGTTACTATTTAGGGTTTAGGGTTTAGGGCTTAGGTTAATCCCCCTTAAGTAGATAGAATACGGCTTCCGGTATATTATAATAAGATCCGCATGTACCTCATATTCTATCTACTTAAGGGGGACTATGGGCGGTGGGTCGCCTTTTGACCCCATACAACCCAGAGCAATATAGTGTTTTGCCTGCAGCAACCAGCAAGTTGAAACTGAAAAATGGGAACAGGAGTGGGCGGTGTGGTGGTACTGAAGAGTGGTTGTAACTAAACCTCCAATGGCCCCATCAACTTGTGGGATGTTATGCTCCATTAGGATTTAGGGTTTAGGGATCCTTTGAGCCTAAACATAAACCTGGCGTACATGGAGCCTATACCTTCTTATTCAATAGGAGCTTGGAAATGGGTTCGATTCTTGAAGCGTTATGCCCATACAGCCTAAACCTTAAGTGCATAATCCGCACATAATCCATAGATGAACTCAAAACAATCCAAAGCCCCTTGAAACGATCAATCCTCAGTCCTTCCAAGCCTGAGCCCTAAGCCCTTAAAGCCCTTCAGCCCTCAACCCTAAAACCGGAACCCTAAGCCCTTGAAACCCGTAAGCACCCTAAACCCTAAACCCCGAAACCCTAACCCAAAGCCCTCAACCCCAAACCCAGGAGCACGAAGGCGCTGCGGGTGACCCTCCAGCGCATCGGAGGGCTGATCTCTGCGGGTTCGGCCTTAGCCGCCCGCGCTTCTGGGCTCCATATTGCCGAGTTTGGCAGCTAGGATTTAGGGTTTAGACTTTAGGGTATAAGATTTAGAGTAATGGTTTAGGGTATAGGTTGTATAAGGTCAAGGCTAATAGGGTTTTGAGTCTACGGTTGAGGGCATAAGGTGAAGGGCGTGAATAAGCTTTAGGTCTTTGCGCTGCTACGGCAATGTTCCGGCGGGGGATGGGTAGGTGAGCTAGGCGGTGCAGCACTTGAGCCATGGTCTAAACTCCTTTAAGGGAGTTTTAAGCGGAAGTTTCGGGGCACTATCATAGGGGCTATGAAGGGGGATACCAGAAGTCTAGACTATAGCTCCCGTGGACTTCCGTGAGAACTTGCTCTTGATTAGGGTTGAGGCTACTCCAGGGGAACCTAGGGCAGTGCGGGATCGCATACCGGCCAAACGCTGGAACGTGGAATGAGGATGTTTTGCGCTACTTTTCAATTTCTAGGGGTATGCTGACGTGCCTACTTTATGGCTTCTACGGTATATCAAGCTTACAAGTGCATAACTGGCTTGGAAAGAGAGTAGGTCATAAGTACTCACGGACCTCCAACTATTCCCAAACACATCCTGAGCTCGTTTTCTACGGCCTGGAGGTTTTCAGGTTTAGCAAGCCTTCTGAAGAGCATGGTAAAACTTGTGCGATGATACCAGTCGTAAGCATATTCTCAGTATGAAGCAGTGACTAACTACAGTGACATGTCAGCAGTCTTGCTACTCTGACCTTGTGCTAGGTCTGATTGTTTTGACGTCGCTTTTATTGCTATATTTGTAAGTAGTCATCCTCTAAATACCACAAGGAGTACTGCTGTTGTTATTGTTGCAGTTACTGAAGAAAATACTTCTTCGTGTGCATATTCACATGGGGCTTTCTACAGAGAAGAAGTACCCATTGCGGAGCCCAGGGAAACCTATGTCTTGTTAGCAGATCACAAGGGGATCCGTTCACGATCGCGATTTTCTAGGGATAGTGGTGAGACACTCCGATGCAGAGATTCCGATGTCGCCATAGCTCCAACTATCATGCCTACCAGGCTTTGATGATTTGTGTTATCATTTTCAGTCAGTCTGTCTTATTCATGATGCACATACTCTTAACATGCTGGCAGGGGGACAGGTATCATTAATCTCACAGCTGTTCTCAAAATCCATACTGCAAGCCCCAACCCTAACCCTTAATAAGTCCTCCAAGCCAAGTTGACCCTAAAACCGTTACCTCAAAAGCACCTCGCCCTACATCCTACAGCCCTCAACCCTAAACCTAATCCCACCCAAAATCCGCCAACCTGCAAAACCCCAGGATTGGCGCGCTCACGCCAGGACCCAGCCAGGAGCCCATGTCACAGCTATGGACGACCTGGATGTTCCCCTGACGGTTCCTTTGGGCAAATTACAGCGACCTCACCCGACCTTGCCTAATGGTGGTTTATGTAGAAGATAGACCCGGTGTGGTTGCTTGTCTCAGGTTCCTCGGCTGCGACAGCGACTGAAGAAGTCTCTGACCAGCAAGTTTTAAGTGTCCTGAGATTGGGGAGGGGGGCGTGCCCTTGGAGAGAGAACTATTTCTTTTCATCTACAAAAATCCTGGTGCTCATTAGGGAGCGCGGGGCTGGATTATAGAGAACAAAGGGGTTTATAGGGACTTCTACAGGAATGCATCCCGCATTCCCCACGAAGCATGCCGCATGTCTTGCATATTGCCCACATGCAGTAACATATGCATAATACATGTATCATGATCAACATAAAGCCCCAGAGACGCTCTTTACTGCGGAATTCAAGCCTTGGGTACTGCCTCCCATGCAGATACAGTTGCATAATACGTAGGATCTGATTATAAACCCTAAGCTCTAAACACCCTAAACCCTAAACCCCAAACCCTAAACCCTAAACCCTACACCCTAAGTGAGGGCAGTAACCAAGGAATTTGGCTAACCACAGGCATATCCTCCTTGTCACGGTCCTCCCTCCTGCTGTACTGTCCTTAGGAATTCTTTTTAATTTTCATTATAGTATAACCCTAAGCAAACATTAGAAATATTAGTTGTATTATAGGTCTAAGGAAACTACAGCCTGTCCATTTCATGAAGGCAGGCCGTGGGGGCCTGGCCTTCTCCGTTCCCATCGCTTTCTCAAGAACTTGCTGGTGTTTGAAGGAGAGTGGATCCTCAAGCCTAACCTAGTACAATCCTCATATGAGCAGGGTTTGTTTTAGATATGTAAGGGCTATGATGGAAGTGAAACTGCAAGAGTGCTCGCGTAGCCTCTTGCCTGAGGGCGTAGTCGTGGCGTAGTTTCGCGTAGGCATCTATAATAGTGTCATCCGCGTAGTCTTCGTAGTTGTTATGTTTTGTGAGCAAGAAGAGGTTCGTGCTGCATAGAACTGTCAATAGCCCAGGAATGCCGCGTAGTCCACGTAGGCAGCACGATAGCAAGAGTGTGTTTGCGTAGTCTGTTCTGCAGGGAAAGCAGCAATCCGCGTAGTTCGCGTAGGCAACTCTCTTAGTATACAGACTTTGACCTTAAAAAAAACAATGCTCATATAACCCCCAATATTATTTACCTATATCTATAGAATCCCGAAATGTCCCTGTCCCACTTGGCCAGAAACACCAGCAAGACAAAAACCTGGGGAGGCGTGGTCAGATGCATCCGTGCCAAAATCAGCGTCCGGTTCTGTGCTGTCTATATCGCAGGTGAGTTGTAAACTCCAGAAACTGGGTGCTAAACCTCAACCCTAAACCCTAAATAGTAGTTCCCATTTTCTTTTCCATTATCCCAATATCCCACTTATATACCCCTATATAGTCCCTATATACCCCTATATAATCCCTATTTACCCCTGTATACCCAAAAATAAACCCTTGTAATTTGGAGATGCTCACAGGGAACTCAGAGGCTCAAGAGCCCTGAGGTGAGGTCCAATCCTGCTTTCTGTATAGGATACGCTAAGCTGAAAGACTCTCTAAACCCGAAATCCCAAACCCAAGGGGTTAGATTATACGTGCCTGGCGGCCTATCCAATTGCTGATTTTATGGTCCTACATTTATTTATGTAAGTATGATATAGGGGATAAAGACTGCACCATCACACGGAAAACTTAGCTTCTACATCCTGTCCACCCAGTTTCCATTTCGTTTCCAGCTTTCTTTGCCATCTGTTTGTCCACTTTTCTAAAAGTACAAATTCTAAACTCCAAGGGTTTGTAGGGATCCCACCACCCTACAGTCTGAAGGCTTAGGTCATCTTTGCAAGGCCCAGTAGTTGATCTATCTCCGACGATCTGAACCCAATCAATCGGGAGAGCTTTTTGGTCTGGAAAATCATGATGGGTTTAGGGTTTAGGGGTTTAGGGTTTAGGGTTTGGGGTTTAGGGTCAATAAAGGGTTTAGGATGAGATCGTGAGGAGAAGACGACAGAGACGGAGACTCCACAATCAAGAGTTTGGGAGGCGGTAGTGCGGCAAGACCAGAACTTGGCCGACTGAAATCCAACGTGTTCACCCTAATTCCAGCACCTCAAGCTCTTCATTTTCAGGGACCACAACCTGCGCAGCATTCTGCCTCAGCGAAGCGACCGCACAACTGCCTGAAGCCTCACGTGCAAAAAGACCATCAACATCTGTCTAGAAATACTTGGGTTCGACAAATAATCTGATACAGTCTGGCTCAACAAGTGGGTTATGAGTCAGGAAACTTTGCAGGGCATTCCGCGTTTTTTTGCGCATGGTCATCCAAGCTCAGCACGAGTGTGCCATGGATGTTGTCACATCTAGCCTGACTGTTGCGAACATGTCGTTTGGTCGCGGTGATATGACACTGCAGCGGATGGTATGCACTGCGCCTCAGATGACAGCCAATGTGTTTGCGCGCAGGTAGCTTGGCGTAGCCAGCAAATGCTGCCCTGATTGAGTTGAAAACCTTTAGCCATATCAGGGGCTACTAATGGGGTTTACAAAGGCTCGTTACGGCGTATTAGGCATTACTACTGGGGGGAGTTGCATATTGTTGAGGGGCTCAGGGTAGTTCCATGACTTGATTGCCCCTAAACCTGAAACTCCTCTGGGTTGCTGTTAAGGAA
>CAJNIZ010043563.1:20681-55640 GCA_905231905.1 Symbiodinium pilosum | reverse complement strand
GGGTTAAGGGTTTAGGATAGTTTAGGGTGAACGGAAGAAGGAAGCCTCCGCCCACCAAGCTCTCAAACTTGATACTCACATGTGAGCTGCAGTCTAAACTGCTTCAAGGGGTTTATACAGGGGATTAAAAGGGGGAGTACTATGGGGCTTATTAACTAAGGGGGATATGGCGAATTAAGAATATAGTTCATCTCAAGGTGCGAAGCCATAGCGATACTGTAGAAGCTTGAGTACTCACCAAGAATTCTTCCTGTGTAACCCTTATGGAACTCTAGCATACTATATCCCTAAACCCTAAACCCTTAAACCCCTAAACTAAACCATAAACCCGTAAACCTTAAACCCTAAACCCTAAACCCTCAACCCTAATTAACCAGACCCCCCCCCCCCACATTACAACCCTTTGAGCTGGACCTGGATCGTTGGGTTTCTTCCACGTTGCCCACCGGTGCTTCGGATTTAGGGTCTAGGATGGCTGTTATAAACCCTATGTAATGGGGTTTGGGGTTGAGGGTTTTGGGGTTGAGGGTGTAGGGTTTAGGGTTGTAATTTTGGATCCTTACTCATGACAGTATCAGTCACCGCAAGAGGGAATAGACATAATTGAATCCCCTTTTCTTACAGTTATTGTGAGTGGAACGATGCAACCTACAAGAGCGACCCCCAAAAAGCCCTAAGCCTTAAACCCCCATGTATTCCTTACTTCCTACGAACCCTAAACCCTAAATCCTTAAACCCAAAACCCTCTAACATATTTCCCAACCCTAAACCCTGAATCCTAAAACCCAAGACCCTATATTATATTCCTAACCCTATACCCTAAATCCTTAAGCCCAAAACCTTCTAATATATTCAAAGCCCTAAACCCAAATCCTTCAACCCAAAACCCTACAATGTATTCCTAACCTGAAAGCCTAGATCCTCAAACCCCAAGCCCTACCTTATATTCCTTAGCCTTAATGCCCTACGAACCCCCCGCAGTGTAGTACATAGTAGCTTCCATTTTCTTGTCCATTATCATTATATAACACCCTAAACCCTATACCCTAAACCCTGTACCCTAAACCCTATACCCTAGACCCTAGACCCTAAACTCTAAACCCTAAACCCTATCACCCAAACAGCAAGCGAAAAGCACAGGGCGATCATCGCAAGCGGGCTGATCTTGGCGTACTACCTGCTCACCTCGCAGAGCACTGCCAAGGCTGTTTTGGGGTTTAGGGTTTAGGGTCTAAGGTTTAGGGTTTAGGGTTTAGGGTCTAGGGTTTAGGGTTTTTTTTTCTTGGGGTGGTGTGGGGGGTGTTTAGGTTTAGGATTTAGGGATGAGGATGTAGGGTTTAGGGTATAGGGTTTAGGGTTTAGGGTTTAGGGTTGGGGCGTTGTAGGGATGGTGTAGGGGGTAGAAGAAAAGCGATAATGGGGTTTTAGGATTTAGGGATAATCCTAACGAGTCCAAAAAGCTTCTGGTCAAGGGTTCCACCCCTTGAGGTCGCACCTCGAGGCTCCCTGAAAGGAATCCTTTCAATCAGGGTTTAGGGTATAGGGTTTGGGGTGCAGGGCTTAGGGTAGGGCTTAGGGCTTAGGGTGTAGGGTTTGGGGTATTGGGTTTGGGGTGTAGGGCTTAGGGTGCAGGGTTTTGAGGTGTAGGGTTTAGGGTGTAGGGTTTCGGGCTTGGGGTGTATGGTTTAGGGTGTAGGGTTTGGGGTTTAGGGTTTAGGGAACAACCCTCGGGGTCTAGGGGTACAACCTTGACACCTAGATGTGGGGCTTCTCAAGATTTATTAGGCCGCCAGGCCTTTGCAAACTCTAAATCCTAAATATGCCAATAAAACCCTTATCTCCCCTTTAAAGACACCTCTAATTTTGGGAGAAGGGTGATTTCTGACAGTCTGTCTGTGGGAGTCTCTGGGATGAAGGACTATAGTATTTCAGGGTTTCGGGTTCAGGACTTAGTAAGTCTACCTACTATCCCTAATAACCCCGATTATAAGCCCTATAATCTCAGTTATTAAGTAGATTTGCTGAGTCAAGGGACCCTCGAAGTAGGCTTAGGGTTTGTCGAATTCCAATATCTCTTCTTGGCCCAACATTCATTGCTAGGGTTGTTGGGAGTTGGAAATCTCTAAAGCATGCTAATTTTTAACCCTTACACTACCCTAACCCCTAAACCCCCAAACCCCTAAACCCTATCTCCTCAACCCTGATGCTCTCCTTGAAGAATTCAAACTTCCCACAATCTCAGATGGAGGTTTCCCAAAACAGGGCTCCACTCCTAACCTCTAAATCTTAGGTGGACCTCCCACACAGTAATAGTGCCTATAAGGGATAATAAGGGTTATATTAGGGTCCTCTTATATTCCTATTAGAACATTATTACAAGGATCATCCAAGTAAACCCCTCACCATACGCATGGTATCTAGAATTTGTTTCCAGCGGGCGGATGGCACATAGTGGTATGTCCCATTCACGATTTGAAGGACTATGCGAGAGAGACCTATCTGAAGAGGACATGTCGGGGCAAACCCTGATATATTGGCACGTGCGGTCAGCTACGAGCCATTCATCACAGCTGTCATGGAATATAGCCCTCAGATCATCCTTATAAGTTATAAGCCTTATCCCTAAACCCTAGACCCTAATGGATAGATTCCCTGGACCAGGTCTGCCGTTGTCCGAAAACAGTCGTGGTATGCAAGTGTAACCAGGGTTGACATTGGTAGCAGCTTCCATCATCAAAGAGAGTTGGCTTCGGAAACACGTAGCTAATCAATTTCCCTAAGCCCTAGACTCTAAACCCCAAACCCTAAATAGTAATTTCCATTTTCTTTTCCATTATCCCCATATAACCCCAATATATACCTTACATATTCGGTAAGTCGCAAACCCTAAACCCTAAAGCCCTAAACCCTAAAACCCTCCACCCTAAACCCTAAAACCCCATTATCCCCCTAGAACCCATCTAACCCCTATGTATTAGGTAAGTGGCAAACCCTTCTAAAGAGGCGTCCGTCCTGTTCACGACAGCCTGCGCCTTCGGCCTCACAGTCTCCTCCTTGTAACTGGGACTCACTTTGGGAGTTTAGGGTTCAGGGTTTAGGGGTTAGGGTTTTGGGATTCAATTTCGGAGTTTAAGCTTTTGGGTTCATTGTTTAGGAATCAGGATTTTGCGCTTCAGGATTTAGGGCTTTAGGGTTTTGGGTTCAGAGTTTAGGGTTTAGGGCTTAGGGCTTCGGAGGCTTTTTGGGGTTGTACTGATTATTGTCGGATATAGGGGGCTTCGGATTTTGGGCGTGGGGTTGTCAATTTAGGGTTTAGGATTTAGGGTTTAAGCGGTTTACTGGCGTATTGCTGGATGTGGGGGGGGAGTCAATTGGAACAGGCAGAGATGACAGCACGGGTTCACCAGACCCGCCGCGTACTTGAGGCACTGCTCCTATCTTGGAAACCTGGATCTTGTCTTGGCCGCCTAACTCGAGTTGTATCCGAGGGCAGTGTCCCCATTGAGTCTAGGTCACCGGTCACAATGAAAGATCGAATGGGCCAGCTGGTTGTTGGCTCCACTATCATTGCTTCGTTTGTTCCGGATCCGGATGGTCCCGAGGTCACAGTAAATCAGCCAGTGATTCGGAGATTGATAGCATGTTCGCAACTGTCAGCTAATGCCTGCTCCCGATGTGATCCAATTAGTCCTTCCGTGTGGCTTCGGAGTGTTGAGCGACCTCGTGATGCTCCTAGTACGGGCCTTAATATTAGGATCCCTAGTAGAATCCCTATGAAGGGGAGGGGGTTTATTAATCAGGGGTCTACATTACCAGGGACTTTATCCGAATGCTGGGGTTGAGGGTTTAGGGCTTCGGGTTTAGGGATTAGGGCTTCGGATTCAGAGATTAGGGTTTAGGGATTAGGATTTAGGTATGTTGTCCTCAAAACGTGTGGGTTGGGAGTAGATTTCATGGGTTGTTGTTTCAAGTCGGTTTTAACTCCTAAGACCCCATTTTTCTTAAGCCTGAAACCCTGAGCCCTAAAGTTTCTGTGGACAGACGAAATCTTGCACTACCTCAAAGAACCCTACCCGCCAATTATTATTGTAAGTGGTGCAAGATTTCCTCCATCCACCGTTGTTTATCATTATCTCAAAAAAAGCCTTTGGGATAAGGGTACAATCGGGCTCAAGAGTCTTGGGGCTTCCGGGGGCTTAGAGGGGTTTGGGGATTGGAAGGGATCGAAATTTTGAGGGGTTTATGAGTAATTCAAGGAATGTTAGCAAGTCGAGAGCAGGGCAAAACAGCAATAGTTCACATAGCCGAGGGTACACTGGTTGTCGACGCAACAATGGCTCAGGGCCCGGTAATAAAAAAGGCTTTGGTAAGCCCAAGTCCTGTTCACTAATATTCAGGGATGATATTTTGAGGGACCCTAGAGTCCCTTATTAACCCAAGGTCCCACAAAGTAAGGGGCTGCTCGAGATCCCGAAAATAGGTGGGGTGCTGTGGAGAATACCCTAAACCCTAAACCCTTAAACACTAAACCCTAAATGATGGAAAACCGTGATAGGTCTAGGGGGATTACAGAGTATGGAAGCATGAAAATGGTGCGCAGCAATCGCAACGCCAGAGCAACGGCGATAACATTTAATCCTACCTCTCGAAAGTTTAGGATTAGCCCTCCAAAGCACTAGCTGGCTAAAAAACACAAGTCATGTCACGTATCATCCTACAATCTCCTATAACTACTATAAAAGTAAGGTCAGTCCCCCGTATAGGAATTAACAGCGCCTTAAAATGGGTTTATATACCTACATTCGTCCCGCGTGGTACCCATCACTGGGTTGAGGATTGACCCAATATAAAATGAAGATGACGCTGGTGTTTTCTAATCCCCTCCCCAAGATAATAAACCACCCCACCCCCCCCAGAGTGTAAAATGCTTCCCATCGTGGTGTACTATAACAGATCGGGAACATTTGATATTTGGGGGGAGGGGAGGGGAGGGGGGGGGGGGCGGGGGGGGCGGTTTAATATTAGGGGGAGGGGATTACTGTCCCAACCGAGCCAACCTCCAGGTCCAGGATGGGCTATTAGACCTTAAAGGGCCCCTAATCTACCCTTATTAAGGTACTATTAAGGAATTTAAGGGCCTAATAGCCCATACTGGCTGCGCTGTAAGGCAGTCAGTCGGTATCGTGGGCATGATGACGGTGGAATTTCCCCCAGAGCTGAAGGGAATCTTTGACTTTATGCTGCCTGGACTGAGTTCAGGTTCCCTACACCTAAACCTTAAATCCTAAACCCCTAAACGCCTAAACCGTAAAGGGTCCAGGGCTTAGGCTTAAGAGGAGCTCACATGGCAGTTTCCATGTTCTTTTTCATGCGATTTTCCAGTACTGGGGTATTGTTCCTATATGATGCCAAGACACCTCTATCAAACCGTATAATCCTTGTAGAACACATACATAACTTCGGAGATTCCCTCAGTTCAGGTTCAGGGTCCGGGGTTTAGGCCGCGGCTAAAGGTTGATAGGATAGGGCATTTTTATAGTTGAGTGTTTAGAGTTTAAGGTTTAGGGCTCTAGGGCTACCAAGGGACCATTCAGGTTTAGGGTTTAGGGTTACCAAGGGGCCGGATGCAGGGGTCCTAATTTTCCCTGATAGGAACCCATGTCCAGTCAGCATGTGCAAATATTGACTGTAGCTCATATGGTTTCAACTCTTCAAGAACCAGGCGGTTGACACTCAAGGGATTACATGTGCTTCATACCAGTTGTTTGGCGTCTATGTTGGCTGAAGGGGCTTTGGGAAGTAAGTAAGAAATTGTCCCTTAACCCTAAGCTACAAGAGCCCTAAACCCTGAACCCTGACCCCGAAACTTATACAACCCTCGAGAGGCGCAGCTCCATTTGTTTTGGAAGTTATCCCTTTTGGCCAGTCTCAGAATCTCAGAACCCCAAAAGTAAGGGCAACAATGGCATGTCGGGGTTAAGGTTCAGAGTTTGTAGTTCAGGGTTCAGGGATTTGGGTTTGGGGGGTGGCACCTAAATCACCACCAGGATAAGGATTATGTAGAATGTAGGGCTCGGGGACCCAACAATGGAGAATCAGAAGGAACAGACAGCGGAAATTAAATTACAACTGGGTTCGGAGGGATAACTACCGATATTATGGCTCTAGCTTACTTTTCATAATATTGTAGAGTACTTCAAGCGGACTTCAACATGACAATGATAATTGGTTAGGCCCCAGCATTATGGCCTGAATAGTCAAAATGGGGTCTTTGGGGTGTATCATGCTATGAGCATACAAGGGCTATATGGGTATCATCTTGGTAATTCTTCAGGCCTCTACACTACATTAGCGTCAGTGAACTGGCTGTCTATTAAGCTTGTAGGCGATTATATACTCAGGGTTCTTGTGCTAAGGACAAGGGCTTGGTAGCCCCAACCCTTGAAAATCAGGAACCTCCTGCACCAATATGCCATCATACAGCCTTTCTTTTACTGGGTGATCTACAGAACGAACGAACTGCATGATGGATGGTTAAGAAGAGTGGGTTATAGGGATGGGGTAAGTTGAGACCTTGAGCAGTATAGGGTTAAGAGCTCAGGGTTTAGGGCTTAGGGTTTAGATCCATTCCCTCATTTCCTACGAAGCACCATTTAGCCTGTTATGTTTTCAAGTGCCCCAGCGGAAAGGGACGAGATGCCTGTTAGGGTCCATACTCCCCTTAAGTAGATAGAATATTGGGGTTACATTGGGGGTATATAGGGATAATGGAAAAGAAGATGGAAACTACTATTTAGAGTTTAGGGTTTAGGGTCTATAATCCCCCTTAAGCGTAAATAGAATATGGCTTTAGGTATATTATAGTAAGATCCCCATGTACCCTATATTCCATTTACTTAAGGGGGACTATGGGGTGTTCGGTCACTTCACTCTCCTTCAGATTGGCATGGACCCAGTACTTTACGTAGGTACTTTCTGGGGGTTGGGGCATGCATATTAGTTCGGGGCCCTAAACCCTATACCCTAAACCCTAAACCCTTGTCGGCATAACTTGTAGGCCCTGTCAAGTCAGTCAGTGGCTTAGCGCCTCATTTGGCATGGCTCAAGCATGCCTTTGTGCAAGGAACTTACCAGGATGAGCTATTGGACCTTAAAGGGCCCTGAAGCGTTTAGGGTTTAGGGGTTTAGGGACAAAGGATTTAGCTACTATATTGGGGAAACAATAACAAATACCATATCTACCCAGTATGGTAACTTAATTTAGATTCCTTACTAACAACCCGGGCTACGTTTCTCTCATAGGACTTATTGGACTAGCTGGATTCCGGTAAAACTAGCCTTTGATATTGAGCCGGTCATAGTCACAAAATGCCATTGCTTTCGAAGAGTTTCATCAGGAGTTCTGATGAGGTTCCTGTGATGCTTTGCCTGCGTACGTCCAAAAACAGCCACATGGTGCACAACAGTAGGCAATCATGTGCTATGGCACATAACCTTTTGAGAGCAGCATGCTAAAGAGCGGGCTTCCCAAATAGCTTACACTGCACACAAAAAGTTCATGCGCAGGGTGATGAGCACTATGGAAATGGCTTTTGAGAACATGGAACGAAAATGGCTGTCTTCCCTCACTGGTATGTAGCCAAATTGCCGGGAACCCTATGAAAGCCTTACACACTCGCCAGCCCTAAACCCTAAACCCGAGGTAGTAGTTTCCATTTTCTCTTCCATCATCCCTATATAACCCCTATAGAATCCCTATTTGCCCCCTATAGATCCCCCATAAAATCCTTATAGAGCCCCTACAAACCCCTAATCCCTAAACCCTAAACCCTATAAATCCCTATAAACCCCTGACAGAGCCTAGGCAGATCTTCCTCCTCGACATCGATAGCTTGGCCTTCGGCTACCTGGGCTGCACTGGGCCATGACCCAAAAAAAGCCAAGGCAACAAGCCAGGGATACTGGAAAAGAAGGTTTAGGGTTTAGGGTTCAGGGTTAGGGTCACCTCCCAGGGATTTATAGGGGTTATTATCGGGGTTAAAGAGAGGTTATATAGGGGTTCTATAGGGGTTCGGGTTCTACAGGGGTTAAATTAGGGTTCTATAGGGGATATATAGGGGTAATGAAAAAGAAAATGTATAGGATTATAGGGATTTATAGGGGTTATATAGGGGTTGTATAGCGATGATGGAAAAGAAAATTGCAACTGCTATTTAGGGTTTCCCTCTAGTACTAAGCCCACACACCCCCTGTGAAGATAAAGATCCGCCATAGTATCTGATGCTGCTGCATTAGGGGGCTCATTATGCAGGGGAGGGGGTTAGGGCTGCTGGCTCATGTGTAATCCAGGCTTGAGAGCGACTGCTTTGGTTTCCATGTCTGACACAGCGTGTCATTTTGTATTACCACATGGAGTAATTTCTGTTTTGGTATTTGGGGAGTCGGCGTAGGCTTGCGTAGTGCAGGGTTCTATGAGATGTTTTTTGGGTAGCTTTTTCTGGCTGATCCAAGTGGAAGTTTCCCTGAGTAGGGAAGCTCAAAAATAGACCACAAAAGACGAAAACCACAATGGAATGGATCTCTATAGCATGTTGTTTCGGGTACCCAAACAATGTTCCCTCCCACTTCTCTGCTAGAACTTGTGAGCTAGGAATTGGGGTAGGCCACGGTGAAAAGAGATTGTGCCGGGTAATCCCTTAACCCTGATCACTGAACCCTAACCCTAAGCATCTCATATGTCTGAGTAGTATAGAGTCCAACAGCATTTTAACATATCCGTGCTTTGGAAGCTCTGCGCTTACATAGGGAATGAAAGAAAGGTAGTGCATATAGCCCATTCCATCAATCCCTAGTAACCTGCAAACCTGCCCTAAACTATAAGTCATACGGTATTTGCTATTTTCCTTCCATTCCTTACCGTTTCCCTTCCACGACAGACTAGTTTTATGGCCTTTCTCGGTGATATGACAGCAGAATATGATGGTCTTCGGGACAGAGGTGGAGCGATGGAGGAAGGATAATCTTACTGGTTCTTCGATGGGAATTCGGGAATATACTCCCCATACCGTATATTCCCTTCATTCCCTACGAAGCCCCAGTAAGATCTGGCCAAGAGCTCCTCATTTACTTGGCAGGGCTCCGAAGGCTTGGGTAGTATGCAATATGAGTAGTACCCAATATAGAGTAAGATTCTATCCTCTCGTTGGAGTATAGTATTTTCTCATCTTACTAGGTTCAACCACCAAAAAAAACGCTTCTCATATGAGCCATAGTCTAAACACCTTAAAGGGCGTTACTTGGAGGATCTCTCGACTTAGTAAATCTACCTACTATCCCCTAGTAACCCCTGTTATAAGCCCTATAGCCCAAGTTACTAAGTAGACTTACTAAGTCAAGAGATCCTCCAAGTATATAGGGGACTAGCAGTATCCAGGGGGATATTAGAAGTTTGGACTACAGCTCATATGAAGTCAGGATTTTCTCAAGGTTGCCGGTAATCTTGATGGTTCCTTCGCAATATCCATATGGCACGTGCCATAAACAGGGGGACCCCGAAATAGATTCCAAGAGATTACAAACGTTATTAGGAGGACTTCCAGCAGTATAACGACGCAAATTCCTAAACGCGCTTTTTTCCGGAACCCCAAACATGAAGAGAGAGCGTTTCGAAAAATCCTACAGGGGCCGACAAGCCCTGCATCATCCCCACAGAATTTTGGTTCCCGTCCTTTGGAGAGACACTAGATAAGCCTGTAATGACTTTCAACCCGAAGGTTTAGGGGCTTTACTCTACTTACTTAGCCAGCAGAAGAACTTTAAACTTTTTGGGCTTCCTTTCTGGGTCTCTATACTAAAGTTTAAACTTTTTTGGCCCTGGTTATTGGGGAAGAGGGTTTAGGGTTTTCAAAACCCCTAAGCTCTAAGTGGCCCCTCAAACTTTGCCGTTTTAAGGCTGTTTGGTGGGAAATTCTGCGCCGGTTCGATACATCTCGTCAGCTCTCTTTTTTCCTGCGATGGTCCTGTGGCTCATTGCGCCTGGGTGTCTGGTTAAGGGACCGTAAACCCTAAACCATATTCAAGCTCAGGGATCGGAGTTTACGGTTCATTCAGGCATTTCCGAAAGTTCGGGATCTTTCTTTTGGGGGGCGCATTACAAAGTATTATTAGAGTAGTTTGAGTTTGGGGTATTTCTTGGATTCCCCCTATTCTGGGAAGCTACCATTTCAGGGTTTAGATCGGGGCTAGGGTCTAGAGGTTAGGAGAAGCCCCACCTCTCAACCCTTATAGTTCCCCTTAAGTAGATAGAATATGGCTTTGGGTATAATATAACAGGATCCCCATATACCCCATATTCTATCTACTTAAGGGCGACTATAACCACATGAAGGCATCGTGGGTTCGGGTTGGAGTAATTGCTCTTGTTCAGGTTGCATTCGAATCGTGGCTTGCCCATGGGTTGTTCTCAAAAATTATGGGCCCCTTTTGATAATAGATTATATTGCGGCACGTAAACAGGATTACTGTATTCTGGGGTCTGTGTTGGGGTCCCACCATTCTGGTGTACAGCCACGCAAGGATTATGTAGCGACTTATATCCAGATTCGTTCCGACATACCCTACTAAGCTCTAACGCCTAGCCCAAAGCATATGGTTGTTTCCAATTCCCAGCGAGCCACCCACAACCCTAAACCCTAAAACTCGTAAGCAAGTAAGCCGGAGCCACCAAACCCTAAAGCCTAAACCCTGAACCCTCAACCCTAAACCCAACTGACTAGTGCTTCGGCAAGAGCTGGGGGGTGAATCCCTTGACTTTATCTATGCCTGTAATCCCACATTAGGGCTACCGTAACCCCTTTCAGGGTTCATATAGGTGTGTATAGGCTTTAGAGTTTATGAGATTAGAGTGTCAGGTTCTCCAAATAATGGATGCCTTTCTGAGGGTCCCGATAGTAAGGACGGAGGGGCCCAGCATTTATGGAAGCTACGATATTCGTCTTCATCATAATACCTTAGGAGGACCCTCAACCCTGTAATAGTGTTATAATGGGCATAGAAGAGCACCCTAATATGATCCTGAATATCCCTTACCAGGATGGGCTATCAGACCTTAAAGGGCCCTGAATCTACCCTTATTAAGGTACTAATAGGGAATTTAAGGGTCTAATAGCCCATACTGGTAAGCCCTGAACCCACGGCAAGTGTGTACGTGTGTGTGCTTCCATTTTTTTCCCACTAACCCAAGCATCAATGCAACGAAGGCATGTTCCGCAGCATCTCAGCGTCTTCCTGCGAAGTACCGGTGTCTGGGACCTTCCTTTCAAGGGTCTTGGGGTGTGCATTTTTTTTGTGGGGCCTTCTGTTTAAGGATCGTAGGGTGTCCAGAAGTTTTGTGTTTAGGTTTTACGTTTCAAGATCTTTTAAATGTTTTAGGGCCTAGGGTGAAAGGGGGTTTAGGAGCTTAGGATTTGAGGAGTGGCTCTTACAGCGTGGGGTTTAGGGTTCAGGGTTTAGGGTGGGGGGGGATCATAGGGAGACTACGTAGGAAAATTTGGATTATAAGGGCTGAGGGGCGGAAGGATTCTGGTTCAGGGTGGGTTGGGAAAAATGAGGTTTAAGGGGGTCATGGGGACACAAGGGGGGTTGAGGGTTTGGGGTTCGGGGTTAAGTTCTTAAGGTTAAAGCTTAAACCCTAATCCCTAACCTAAACCCACTTGGGATTCAGGGTTTTCGGGATGAAGGTTTGAGGCTTCAGGGCTTAGGGTATGGGGATTCAAGGTAAGGGGCTTTTTCAGGCCTAGGGTTGACATGATTTTAGATGACCAATACTCGGTTTTGGGTTTTGGGTTTAGGGTTCAGGGTTTAGGGTTTAGGGGTTCAGGGGTCTAGGGTTTAGGGTTTAGGGGTTTATGGTTTAGGGCTTAGTTTTTAGTATTGTGAAGGAAGGAAGCACCGTAGTTGCGACGAATGGTATCGAGGTTTTGGGCTTGGGGTCCTTTGGGGAGTCATGCTGAGACGGCAAATGCCCCCGCTCAACTGGTTGTGTAGCGCATGTGTTGAGACAATCCCGTTTGCACGCATAGGCATGCATGCATTGCTATACGTATTATTTACATGCGTCCAGATGCTGATCACAAGCAGTTGCTGCAAACAACTGAACCCAGACCCGACTAGTCATTAGCGACCATCCGATATCAGTTCCAGCTCTTGGACACTCACTCGTTCCTTATTGGGAATACCAGATGGACCATTCAGGTGCGTGTGCTTGAGGGAGATTGGGGTAGTGAAGCCAGGTAGTATTCAAGGGGTATGTATGGGAAGTATGTAGGGAATAGTATATCTCCCTTCAACACCAGTAAGCTGATGCTTTCAGGTTTAGCGTTAAGGGTTCAGGGTTTAGATCAGGGAGAACTTCGTTCGTAGGTTAATAATTGGGAGAAGTGCGGTGATTATGTGGCTTATGGGCGTCATAGGTGTATTTACTAAGTTCCCCGACCCAGCAAATAAAGATTTCCAGGCCCGTGGACCCTTTAAGAATCCATAGGTTCCCTCAGAATTTCTTGGAAGGAAAGTGTCGCGGGGAGCCTGTTGTATCTGGAGGCCTAAGCCTGCACTGAAACCCTGACATGTAGAAGCCAGAATAATCAGCAAAGCCTTGTTCTAAAGAAACAGGCCCGTACATTACAATCCCTGCGAACTTCTGTAAAAAAAAAGTTCGCACATCATGTTCAATGTTCTTTTCCATAGTTCTCAAGCCCTAAGCCACCCCCCAACCCAAAAAAACCTAAACCCTAAAAACCCTAAACCCTAAAAACCCTAAAGCCCTAAACCTTAAACCCTAGACCCCAATCCCTAAACCCCTCCATCTCAAACCTTGAGCCCCAAGCCCAATTGACTCCCTGAAAACTATCAACCCTTATGTCCCTAAAGCCTAAACCTATATGATCCCATGGTTATAGTAGTTTCGATTTTCTTTTCCATTATCCCAGTAAAACCCCAATATCCCTAAACCCTAAACCCTAAACCCCCTAAAAATTGTCAAGGTGGGAAGTCGCAAAGACCCTGAGCACCATTGGTGCCTTGCTACAGGTGGGCTTCAGCACCTGAGACAGCACTCGAGAGCTTGAGGTTTAGGGATTTGGGGATTTAAGGTTTAGGGCTTGGGGGGTTCAGGGGTTTACAGTTACAGGGTTTTAGGGTTTGGGGCTTCAGGGTTCAGGGGTTTAAAGCTTTAGGGTTTGGGGGTTTAGGACTCAGGGCTTTGGCAGGGCGTCTTTAATTTTGCAGGTTATTGGGAGTTTCCAGGTTCCAGCGTAAGAAAATTAGGGAGAGAATTTGATCCAATTGAGAAACTCTCGCGTGATCTCGCGACAGGCCCCACATACTCCTGGAGCGCCTACAGTCTCCCACCACAAATCGTGAAATCTCAACCGTACATGATAGTTTCCATAAATAGGGGGACGCCAATATGTACGCTAAATCCCATAATCCTCATTATTCGGACACCCAAACAAGTACCGCCACATATTCTTATAGCCTCCTTTTCAGGACTTGGGGGTTTGTATAATATGAGAAACCATATCTGATTCAGGATCTGATTCAGGGTTTACGTTTAAGGGGGCTTAGGGTTCAGGGAGACCAGCTTTGCTTTAGGGTTTAGCGTTTAAGGTTTAGGGCGAGTGTTTCGGGTTCAGGATTAGGGTTGAAGGTTTCGGGGTCAGGGTCTAGAATTAGGTTTAAGGTTTGGGCCACCATATGGTGGTTTGCGTAAATAACGCCACTTTAAAGGGAAAGGGAGCCATGGTTTCAGAAATCACCAGGTTGTCTTTGAAAGCGGGGGAAGAAGCCCTTTGAATTGCCACTTTAATGGACAGGAGCCTTTGCTTAGAAATCTCCAGTCCCTCATTTTGTACCAAGCACCAAGTAGAAACCTGTTGAGTTGTGTGGGGTTTAGGGTTTTTGGTCGTTGGAGGTGGCTTAGCTGCGCCAAAAACACCCTAAGCCCCAGTTCCTGAAGCCCAGTTTGCGGTCTTCTAGGGTTGCAATGGAGCTAGTAAGGGGATGTAGTATATCAGCTAGGTCCAGGGCCCCTCAGTGTCTTCCCTAAAACCTTAAACCCGCCAAATCCGCATGACCAGCAGACTCCGGCCCTTCATATCAAGGTATTCCTAAATAATCCCTATACATACCCTATTATGATGTAGTAGGTTCCATTCTCATTTCCATAATCCCAATATATCCCCTATAGAACCCTATTTTGATATAGTAGTTTCCATGTTCTTTTCATTATTGAGCATCCCGCATGGCCTTAGCAGGCTATAAAACCATAATTTGTGGCAGTTAGGGTCATGCAGGAGTTTTTGTATCCACTCTAAGGCTATATACCTACTACATACCCCCCTATGTACCTTTACGGGTCTCCGAAATCCTTCTACAAGGCCTAACCATATTGTTAATTTTAGTTTCCATGGCATTTTGCCCTAGACCCTGAACCGGATGCGTTGATGAAGTTGGGGGAGTTCCTTAGGAAGATTTTCGCGTTGCATGCAGTTTAGGGTCTAGGGACATCCACGTTCTAGGGACCCCAACAAGGTATCCCTAAGGAAACTCCCAACTCTAAACCCCAAACCCTAAATAGTAGTTTCCATTCTATTTTCCATTATCCCAATATAACCTTAATATCCAAGGCCCTAAAGAAACCCTGAACCCTAAACCCTAACTCCCATTTTTAGTCTTAGGTACGATGAGTACCATCTCGATGGCGCCGATGATGTGCTTCAGCCACCCGAACGGTGTGCATAGCTTGCTGAGCCTTGGGCTTCATAGGGATAATGGAAAAGAAAATGGAAACTACTATTTAGGGTTTAGGGTTTAGGGCATACAGGGATAAGGAAGGGATTAGGGTTTAGGGTATATAGGGATGATGGAAAGGAAGATGGAAAATACGACGTTATAATAGGGTTAGATAGGGGTTATATCGGGGATATATTGGGATAGTGAAAAAGAAAAAGGAGCCTACTACATCATAATAGGGTCTGTATAGGGATTATATATGGATGTTCTTTTGTGTTTACTTCCTAAACCGTACACCCTAAACCCTAAACCCTAAACTACCCTGAGCCCACTTCTACTTGAGGTGTTTGGGGTTCAGCTTTAAGGCCTTTGACTTTGATGGCTTTAGCTTGGCTACTACCTTAAACCCCTAAAACCCTAAAACCCTAAACCCCAAACACTTTCTGGGTTTCCTAGTAGGCAAAACAGGGGAGATTAAGAGTTTTGACTTTTGGGAGGGGTCCTTCAGTCAGCTAAGTTGAGGTTCGCGATGGGTTCTTGAGTTTACTTCTTCTTGATGGTTCAGGGTTTAGGGATTTAGGGTTTGGGGCTTAGGGTCTAGTGTTTAGGGTTCAGGGATTAGGGTTTAGGATTTAGGGTTTAGTGTTCAGGGATTTAGGGTTTGGGGCTTTAGGTGTTTGCCGAACCTTGAGCTTCGAGAGGTTTTTTTGAGGTTGCTCAGTGACGGGGAGTGAGAGAGTGCATCCTTGTAACCCTCAACCCTAGACCCTACTTGGATGATCTTGTGACTTAGTAAGTCTACTTACTATCCTTGATAACCCTATTCTAGGCCTTCTGATCCAAATTACTAAGTGGACGTACTAAGTCAAGAGATCCTCCAAGTAATCCTAAAAGCCTAAAAATAGTAGCTTCCATTTTCCTGTCCATTATCCCTGTAGAACCCCTATACACCCGATTATAACCCCTATGACCTAACCAGTAGTACTTACATTTCACTGCATTCCTCTGCCTAAAGCATCCGCAAGTTTGGGGTGTGCAGCTTCAATCTTGTACCCATTGGGGTACTGTTAGGGTTATATTGTGGGTTATATCGGGAAAATGGAAAATCAAATGGAAGCTACTATTTAGGGTTCGGGTTCAGGGTTTTGGGGTATGTGTGTGTTGGGGGTTGTGGGTTCTCAGGATGTTGCGAGACGAACTTGATGCCCGCAATATCCAGCGGTTCAGTGGGTGTAGAATTTGGGCCTCAACAGGAAGGATACCAGCTCGGGCTCAAACATGAGGGTTCAGCTGCAGGGTTTAAAACTGCGCGAGCGCGCACACGCACCCCCTGCCGAAGAAAAAAACTTCCAATATTACGACTACAAGATGGAGGCCCTAAAGCCTCAACCCTAAACCCTGTTATTGGGGGAGGATACCAAAATGGAAACCTTACAGCCTATTGGGGGATTTGATTATTTAGGGAGTAGATTCACCTCCTGTCGTGTGGGAGCTATCTTTCCACCACCCGGATGCAGCTGTCCCCTTCCATCCCTTCCCCAGAATTATCCAGGATCTTTAGTATCAACCGTAGTTCCAGCAGAACTGCAATACCCCAAACCAAGGTTTAGGGTTTAGGGTAAACTTGGGTGATTCCCCCTCCGAATAACCTCACTTGAAGGAGTCCTATTAAGGGGCTAGGAGAACTCCTAGAACCACTTGTGTGCGGAATGACATAACATATACCGCCTCAATAGCAAAACACCGGCAGCCCTCAACTCCATGAGGCTGGAACAACAGGCACCGGATATGCAACCTACTTGGATGATCTTTTGACTTAGTAAGTCTACCTACTATTGCCCTGACTTGGTACGTTAAGGGTTTAGGGTTCGGGGTTTAGGGTTTAGCTTTTGGGGTTTGGGGTTCAGGATGATCTTTCGACTTCGTAAGTCTACCTACTACTGCCCTAACTTGGTAAGTTTAGAGTTTGGGGTTCCGGATGATCTTTTGACTTAGTAAGTCTACCCACTATGCCTCACAATCCCTATTATAAGCCCTATAACCCAAGTTACTAAATAGACTTACTAAGTCCAGAAATCCTCCAAGTAGCCCTTTTGGAGGTTCCCACCGCCCTCCAGGATTCATGTTAACAGCTTAGGGTTCGGGATGAAGGGTTCAGGGGATGTGTACGTATGAGCTGTAGTCTAAACTCCTTAAAGGGGGGTTATATGGGGGATCTATATAGGGGATTGCTATAAGGGTTATTAAGGGGGATACTAGGAGTTTAGACTATAGTACATATGCTTCTTAGGTTGGCAAAGCTATGGTCCACTTTTGGGTGGCCTGGGCCGTATTGTAATGCGGACCCAAGAAGGGACCATCATATTGACAACCTACCATCTATAGAAGTTGCAAGGCCCAAAAATTTAGGGCCCGTATTATTGTTGATATTAGAAATTCTGTATGACCTTAATATACTATAGTACCATAATTCCTAAGGTATAAGCTACTTAGGGTCATGCAGGATTTTTTGTATCCACCGTAGGGGCCAATGGCTAGCATCTTAGAGCGATGCGTTGCTCAGGAAGTATCCAAGCATCACGTGTGGTACGGCAGACCACGCTGCTATGCTGGCGACCGCCATGCTCTTGTTTGTCTTCGGGGTGCCCCGGATCTCTTCGTTAAGACTTTGACTTACTGGTGCTCATCTGGGAGTGGGAGACGGAATATTGTAGTCTCCTAAAAGAAGTATTTTGCATGTTTATGATCGAAAATTGTATTTTCAGTTTAAGTCTAGGGGATTACAGCCTACGGGGAACTTGTTTTGATCACCCTAAACCCTAAACCCTACATGGGTTCACTTCCCTCCCCTCCCCTCTCCCTCAGGCACCAGTGCGTACCCAGTCCTGGCAGGATCTAGAAAGTAGATTCTTCTTAAGGATTCCTGAGCATCGTCGAATAGTAGTATACAGTATACAGACAGTAGTAGGGGTCTACTTTCTAGATCCTGGTAGGGGTCTGGGGATTTAGGGCCTAAATGGATTGTACAGCGGGTCCCTAGAGTTGGGATCCTATCTCAGTACGGGTCCTTCAAAAAGAAATTCTCGATTTGAAAAGAGTATTCAGGCCAAGCCCCATATGATCACTGATTGCGGTTTTGATAAAAGTCCAGAATGCTTGTGTAACTACCGTGTACAACACACCAAAAAGCTCTTTCTGGCTAACTTTGCTCACACGTTGGTTCAGAACCCCCGACCATTAACGGCAACCTGAAGACTCAATAAAAATGCTTTTCAGGGTTCAAGGCCAAGGGCTTAGGTGCTACAACCCTAAACCCCAAGGTCACAAGTTTTCCATGTGGGTGGTTGTCACAATCATGGCCCCTTTTTGGATCCCGATTATATTATGGCACCTAATATTTAGGGTACCCAAAAAGGGACCATAATTTTGCGTGGTTTAGCGGTTTGAGGGGTTTAGGGAACCTAGACCTATCAGCCTATAGTCCCCATTAGATAGAAAGTGGGGTATATGGGAATCTTATTATAATATACCCCAGAGCCATATTCTATCTACTTACGGAGGATTATAGACCCTAAACCCTAAACCCTAAATAGTAGTTTCCATTTTGTTTTCCATTATCCTTATATAATCCAATATAACCCTAACATTCTATCTACTTACGGAGGATTATAGTGGCATACAATTCCAGCTTAGCTCTGAGAATTTTAGTCCCCTCCCTGCCTAGTATTAGGGTTTAGCGTTGAGGGCCCACCCTCCCCCTAATGGAATCTGTTGCCAAGTGAGAGTAGTTAATATTAAGGGATTCGGAATGTTGATATCAGGAGGAGGGGATTAGTTACGAGCTTCGAATTGTGGATTGGGGCTTAGAGTTCTAGTTTAGGGTTCAGAGTACAAGTTTGGCGCTCAGGGCTTACCATTCAGGATTTGGAAGGAGGGTTCAACGTTGTTTGCTTACCCTGACGCAGAGTCAGTTCGCTTATTCTTGAAACGATATACAAGTAGTATTTTATTTGGGGAAACTTTGGTACCCAAAATAGAGTAAGATTATATCCTCCTTTTGGGGTATAGTATTTTATATGAGGAATATTATCTTATTAGGTTCAACCACCAAAAAAACACTACTCACGTGTTGTTGCGGCGCCATTCGAGGGCACTGCAACAAGTCAGACCCTGAAAAACCTGAGCTTTGTTCTTGTGGTTTGGCGTAACTTCAAACCGTAAACTAGGACCCTTAATCATTTTGCGTTCAATTGACCCTAAAGATCCCTGTAACCTCTGTTTGTACGGACTTAACTACTCAACGCCACACCTATTGCCCCTCAACCCTACACCCTCAACCCCAAAGCCCTACAAGCCAAAACCTAAACCTCCCACCCTAAACCCTCAACCCAATACCCTAAACCTTCAACCCCGAAACCCTCAAACCCAAAGCCCCAAACCCTAAACCCAACATCCCACATGTCCAACAGATGATACATGAGCTATAGTCTAAACTCCTTAAAGGGGGGTTATATGGGGAAATATATAGGGGACTACTATAGGGGTTATTAAGGGGGATACTAGGAGTTTAGACTATGGCTCAAATGAGGTGCTGGGATTCCTCACGGTGTGCACGTGGGCCGTGGTACAAGCCCCGAAGTAGCTTGTCTGATCTTGGGGGCTTCCCAAAAATTGGGGTGTCCCTTTCAAGGGGATAATAGGGGGTTATAGAGGGGCATATAAGAACCTTTAGGGTTTAGGGTTTCTCAAATTAGGGGTACTTTTTTGGGGGTCCCCATAATCCATAATAAGGATTCTAGTCTTTTGGGGTGTCCCTGAGTTGGGCCAGAGTCTAAACTCCTTAAAAAGGCGGATTATATAGGGGAGTATGAAGTGGGGTTACTAAGGGGGATACTAGGAGTTTAGATGGGGTACCCAAAATCAGGGGCAGTTTTTTGGGGGGATTCATTATAACAAGTAAGGACTATAGTATCTTGGTGAGTATATTGGGGTCCCCCTAGTCGTGTTTTAGGATTTAGGGCCTTTGGGTTTTGCTGGCGGCTCATGATTTCAAATTCCTGGTTTGGGATGTTGGGCTTTGGGCTTTGGGTTTGAGATTCAGGTTATTGGAGGTTTAGGGTATAGGGTTTAGGGTAGGGATCTTCAGCCTTCCGCAAAGGGCACCCCCTCGAAATCCCCCGCCTGCAGTAAGAAAGGGGTGTGACCAAGGAGCGTGGATGGCGGAAATCTTGCCCCACGCTCTCGACCCTGGGAATTACCGTTTTAAGGGATCCCTAAATGGTGCAAGATTTCCTTCATCCACTCTATGCTCTGTAGCCGCCCCTCCAGTAAATAGAACAGGGAATTGCCCAACATCATTCGCATCACCTAGACCCTAGATCCCCTGAAACCCTACACCCTAAAGCCCTAAAAACCCTAAACCTCATTCGATCTAGTTAAGGGGGACTATAGGCCTTCTAGGATTCTTTCGTTAGTTGACACGTGGCGGAAAATAGAGGACGGGCCATTCGAGAGTTTAGGGTGCCAAAACCCCAAACCCTAAATCCTGAACCCTCCCTTTATACTCTCCATACATCCCAGGGTTCCTTGATTTTTTGAGAAGCCCCACAGTGGGGCGTAGATCGAAGTGCTAGAGCATCCGGGCAGGTGGAGCAGTGATGGGACGCACAAAAACGTGAAGGCTTTCCGTTTCCTCCTCTTCCGCTTTCGCTTGGATGCTTGGAGGATGAGAGGACGATAGAACCCAGGGTTTGGGGTTTGGGGATGACTTGGTGGAGTGGACCCTTATATAGGGGTTATATATAATAGAGGATAATGTTGGTGTTATTTTGGGACAGTGGAAAAATCAATGGAAACTGCTTTTTAGGGTGTATGAGGGTTTAGGGACGATGCTTCCTGAAAGTAGTCATTGGACAGTCGCGGGGTCAGTCGAAATCCCAAGGCCCCTCCTGCATGAACTCTAATCTTCCTGGGGCCCTTGCGGGGTGTGGTTAACCCAACGAGCCCTAATATAACCCAATGTCTCCGAATCTTGCACCTGTATATTCTCTATGCGCAAGGTTGCATTGTCCTGCATATAGAAGAAGATTATCATCTGGCTTTGGAGAAGAAGCATTGTTCTCTGGTCCAACCACCAAAAACAGCCCCTACCCAAATCTAGCTGTTCCTCCTATATCGCCCCCGAGCCGGACAACCTCGAAATCCAACAATGCAGAATGGTATGTAGCTTTTAGGTCTGAATTTAACGAGGGACCTATAGGGCCAGAGCCTGGGAATCCAGGGGTCCGGAAATGCAGGATGTCCTTACGTACCTCTGAATAAAGTTCATAACTTAGGAGGACCCCCCACCCTGTAATAGTGGTATAAGAGGAATATGAGAGGACCCTAATATCATCCTTATTATCCCTTATAGTGACTATTACAGGGTGGGGGGTCCACCAAAGTTATGTTCTAATCAAGCGTAATAGGGTATTTGTAAGGTCGCAAGCAACTCGAGCATCAAATATAGACACACTAAAGCTATAGTCCCCCTTGAGTAGATAGAATATGGCTTTGGGTATATCATAATAAGATCCCCATATACCCCATAGTCTATCTGCTTAAGGGGAACTATAGATGGAAAGGGAGGTTAGGGGCCAGTCAGAAATTTGTAGATTCCTAAGTGTGACTTGCTTGTCATGACATTATGTTAAGACTTCAGGTTTGTAGAAGGGACGCTAGTGGAATATTATGTTTTCAGAACAAGGGAAACGCTCCAATGAAAATATGTCCAAACCTTCTGAAAATTCATGTCATGGGGCCTGAGGAATTTGGTTTTTGTTAGCCTTGATAGTTTTCGTAGAATTCGCAAAATCCTGTTTGAATTTGCGTTTTGAAATTGGATGCAAAAAGGGAACTACAGATCTTGTAAAACGTTGTACGGATGTGTGTGTCTAAAATTTGGTTTATTTACTATGCAGAGTGTCCAAGACTTGGTGGACGCTTATTTGAATCTAGTTGTACCTGGAAGTTGCATGCTCTCCTCGTTACTGGAGGGAACCCTAATTTGAATCTGACGTGCTGGAACAGGTTTAAGATAAGATTGTGCAATCCTGGTTGAATTTGGCTGAGTCTCAAACTCAGTTGGGTGTAGGCTAGATTGCACATGGAATTAAAGGCCCCCAGTGATAAAATGCATACTATAGCTTACTTGATGGTCACCTAGTAACTCTCACTGGAGTTCAGAGCCTCCAAAGTAGACCCACGAAACTTTTCTTTCTGATGCTCCCCCTCCCCTCAGACCCACCAAGAGTAAAACAAGGTGGTAGTCAGCACTTATTTACTCCTTGGGACTTAGCTTGGACCTTAGACCCTTAAACCTTTGGGATTCTCTTATATTCCAATTATAGGTACCTAAGGGTTAACCCTTAGTAAAGGTCCTAAGTGCCACGTAGTTTACTCATTTAGACCGGCTCTGCTTTCTGGAGCTGAGGACAGCCTAAACCCTAAACCCTAAACCCTAAGCTTTCTGGAGCTGAGGACAGCTGGTGGTTCGGCGTGCCGCTTTTAATGCGGGGCCCTTTGCTATCGCTTCCGGTGGCGCTGGCCACAGATTATCCACCTATTCAGGCCGGTTCAGGTATTTATTCGGGGGAATTTCAGTATCAGGGAGAGGGGGGATAAATTAGGGGATAATCGAGATTCTTGTCTAAGGTGTCTGGCTATAGGTTTAGGGTTGGCTTTTTAGGGTCTATAGTCCCCCTTAAGTAGATAGAATATGGGGTATATATGGGGATCCTAGTTTAATATACCCGAAGCCATGTTCTATCTCCCTAAGGGGGACTATAGGGTTTGGGGTTGAGGGCGAGGGATCGCTTTGGGCATCTAGACTTACCTAGACCCTCCAATGTAGTACTTTTTTGGTAGTCCTCATAAGAGCCCTAACCAAAAAAACATACCAAACCCAACAAGGACTTACATAGGACGGTCCAGGTATGTCATAACCTACCCGCTGGCGACATTAACCATTATGTTTGCGGGCTTGGGGAAATAAAGCAGCAGCTATACTTGAAAAGCAGCATTGCCGCTCCTATTCCTATTTCTGCCACTGCCGTTGCGGCCAGAGGCCACTTCTGACCGCCGCCACCACGTGATCCTAAACACTAAGCCCGAAGCCCTGATGAGGTCAGGTCTATAAAGTTCGTGTTCCTCTCTAATTAAATCCTAGATCTTGCGGTTCAGGGTTTAGGGTTTAGGGCTTAGGGTTTAGGGTTTAGTGTTTAAGGTTTAGGATCCGGGGCTGAGAGAGGGATGGCCTTTTGGCTACCATCAAGCACAGTATCTGTTCTCATCAGTGGTTGCAGTCCAAACTGACGGATGCAAAAACCCTTGCTGAGCCAAGCAGACGTAAAAGCCCCCTGGGCTGAAGAACAAAAACGAATCCCCAAACCCTAAACCCCTATAGTCCCCCTTAAGTAGATAGAATATGGGGTATATGGGGATCTCATTATAATATGCCCAAACCCGTATTCTATCTACTTAACCGCCTTCAGCCTAATGTAGGTCATGTCCATGGCCTTCGTGTTCCTTGCATTCCTGGTGCTGGAGTGCCGTGCTTGGCCATGGAAAGTTCCGCTGCTAAATGTCATCGACACGCTTCTTGGGCAAAGAGTCTAGGGTTTAGCGTCCCGTTAAGTAGATAGAATGTATAGGGTTTAGGGTTTAGGGTATAGCCCACCCCCTTAAGTAGATAGAATATGATGTATATTATTGTGGATATATAGGGATAACGGAGAAGAAAATGGAAACTACTATTTAGGGTTTAGGGTTCATCGATGCGCTCCTTGGGCAAAGAAAGCCCCTGATGGTTGGTGGCCTTGGATTAGGGTTTAGGGTTTCAGCTTTAGGGTTTCGAGCTCGGGTCTAGGTTTCAGGGCTTTGGATTAAGGTTTAAGCTTTAGGGCTCAAAGCTTTGGATCAGGGTTTAGGGTGCATGGTTCAGGGCTTTGGATTAAGGATTCTGGACGTGGCGCTGGGTTGGGACCCAGAATGTTCCACCGGAGAAGGTGTGGTTTTGGGCACGTCCCATGTACTCCTAGAGCTTAAGGTTTAGGGTTTCGGGTTTAGGGCTCAGGGTTTAGGATCCCAACAACGACCTAGCAGTGCCAAAATACAAGTGAAAAGAGACCCTCCGTAGACGATTTGTCTTTCAAAGGGGATCCTTCTTGCGGTTCCATGTGAGCTATAGCCTAACCTCCTGGTATTGTGTCCCCATGAATGACCCATATAGTAGTCCCCTATATAACACCTTTATGGAGTTTAGACTACAGTACATGTCAGTTAGGGGGAAGGTACTTGTGCTTTAGGCTGTAGTCTCCGTGGAAATTGTGTTTAATTTTTGCTATACTATAACCTTAAGGGTTTAGGGTTTAGGTTAAGGAATTAGTGAAAACAGTATTTGTATTATAGGTCTACGGAGACTACAGCAAATGGAGTGGAGCAGGAGGCCACTTTAGCACTCCCTTGTCGAATCCCCTGCGAACCGCAACCGAAAGCCCAAGCCCCAAAATCCAGCCTGAAACCCTGTTTAGGGTTTAGGCTTTAGGGACGGGTAGGGTTTACCTAGACCCTCCAATGTAGTACCTTCTTGGTAGTCCGAATAGGAGTCCTAACCCAAAAACAATACCAAACCCAAAAAGGAACTACATTGGAGGGTCCAGGGAGGGTTGGGGGAGTAAAGTATATACCCAGATTCATGATTAATAAACCCCCTTCCCTTAATAGGGATTATAATAGGGATCCCAATAATAAAGCCCGTAAAAAAAGACAGATGTTTATTAGTCAGGGCTCTACATTACCACGAACCTGCAGATTGTATTTCCAAAGATGGGAGTCCCTCAGAGCCCCCCTTAGTTATCTATTCCTAAATGGGGGTTTCCCAAAATTAGGGGTACCATTTTAGGGGTCCCCATAATAAGGATCATAGTATATTGGGGTCTATATTGAGGTCCCCTGATTTAGGGAAACTACCAAATATCTCGAACCCATACAATGGGATTCCCCCCCCCCAACAAAAATACTTGTTTTTGCCATCCCACATAATCTGCTAGGTAAGGTTATCAAAATCATGCTTCCGTTCTGGGTCCCCTTTTTGTTAGGGGCCGGAGGCCCAAAAGGATACCACGATTTTGACCACTTATCGCTGAACTCAAGCCCTAAACCCTAAGCCCTAAACCCTAAACCTAGATCCCAGTCCCAATCCTGAGCTTGAAGCCCCTAAACTTAACCCTCAACCCCTAAACCCCTTTAAGGTTCCTGTGCTTCGTGATGACGATGCTTGTAAGTTCCACCTCTCTTCATCTGGGTCCGATCACAGGCGTCATGAAGGACCGGGTCGGGGTTTAGGGTTTAGGAGTTTAAGGTTCAGTGGGTCCAGGGTTTAGGGTTCAGGGATATGTTGTATATGGTCGGTGTTAAAGGGGTGATATGGGATGGGGAGGATAGGCTCTAGCTTCGGATTTCGAGTGTAGGTTTGAGTTCTGGTTTAGGGTCTATGTTTAAGGCTTGGGGTCAGAGGTTGGGATCGGGTCTGGGTTTCAGCAAGGGTAAAGGGTGAACATTATGAAAATGGTTTCTACTGTATGGATAGTGTATTTGGTGGTCATCATCGTCATCAACGTCTTCGTCAGAGTAGTCAAAATTGTCGTAAACGTCGTCGTCGTCGTCATCGTCGTCGTCGTCCTCGTCCTAGTCCTGGTCCTCGGTCCTCGGTCTTCGTCCTCCTCCTCCTCGTCCTCGTCGTTCTCGTCCTCGTCATCGTCGTGGTGGTGGTCGCGGTCGCCGTGGTCGCCGTGGTCGCCATGGTCGTCGTGGTCGTGGTTGTCGTCGTCGTCGTCGTAGTCGTCGTCGTCGTCGTCGTAGTCGTAGTCGTGGTAGTAGCAGCAGCAGTAGCAGTAGCAGTAGCAGTAGCAGCAGTAGCAGCAGCAGGACCTCAAGAGGGGCCATAACTTTGACAAGGTAGTTCCCATATTCCCCCGTAATCTACAGGGGTCCGCATCAAGGGTCACTCCTAAAGCCGCCAGATTGACCTTCCAGGCATGCTTTGAGGGACCTTGCTTGATATGAGCTGTAGTCTAAACTCCTGGAAGGGGGTTATTTAGGGGATTATTTAAGGGAATATTATATAGGGTTTATAAGGGGGATACTAGTTGTTTAGACTATGGTTCATGTTGGTATGTGCTACAAGGACCAGGTAGCTGTAAGAGATCTAAAACAGTTCCCTTCAAGATGTTCGCTTGCAGAAACCGATTTCTTATATAGTTCTCCCAAGTTTGGAAGATTCCAGTGCATGGACCCCCTAAAGGTCCTTCCGTGGATGGAGAAAATCTCGCAAGACTTTTCGCCCTATATTCCAAGAACTCATTGGGAATTCTAAGTGGTTCACCAATACCTCCATAGTTCCAGAAAGCCCTCATAATTTCTCCGATGCCTTGTGGGACTTCGCCCCCATAATTTGTGATCCTCTCCCCGAATGTTGGAACCCCCGATCTCCGAGTATTGGACATTGGGGGGGGGGGGGGCTTTAATCTTAGTGGCAGGTTTATTGTCGATGCTTCAACAAGCTTGATCCAATAAACCCTGCCTACCTATTTTGTCCCTAGTCTTTAAAGCCTTGACCATATAGTCCCCCGTAGGTAGATAGAATATGGCTTTGGGTATAGTATGATAAGATCACCATATGCCCCATATTCTATCTACTTAAGGGGGACTATAACCCTAAACCCTAAACCTTAAATAGTAGTTTCCATTTTCTTTTCCATTATCCCAATATAAACCCCATATTCTATGTACTTAAGGGAAACTATAAAGCCGGCAAGGACCTTGGAGTTACTGAAAAGAGGGATCTGCTAGAAACCCGAAGGGGTTCGCAGACTTGGAAGGGAATACAGTGGGCTTA
The DNA here is from genome assembly GCA_905231905.1 of Symbiodinium pilosum. Lineage (NCBI taxonomy): Eukaryota > Dinophyceae > Suessiales > Symbiodiniaceae > Symbiodinium > Symbiodinium pilosum. The sequence continues at coordinate 28,915 of CAJNIZ010043563.1, read as the reverse complement.
GGGTTTAGCCTTTGGGGTTTAGGGTTTAGGGTTTAGGGGGCTCCCTAGAGAACATGGTATTTCAATGGTGGTTATCATATATTGTGCGAGTTTACTATTACGGGGTGATGGGCTTTTATATCACGAGGCAGGGATTTGTTTAATTTTTGGTGACAGTCGGATAGTAATTATCGTTTTCTATATATATATATGTATAAATCGCTTCATTAACACTAACCCCCTGCGATTTCACTGGGTTGGATCAGGGCTAAGTACGCCAACTAAAGCAAATTAACTAAGGGGGTAGCACAGGGGGTGGGAACGTACCCGGAAACCAAAACCGTAAACATATAATATAAGAATTTCCCTTGTTTCCTACCAAGACCAATAACCCTTGCCCTTCACCGCAGCAACGTGGAACAAAAAGAGCTCCTTACCTTAAACCCTAAACCCTAATATTGCAGGAGTTCGCGAACGTTTTAGCCTCCGTTCTCATGGGAGTCCTTGGCGTCCTCATGGCGCTGCTGACGATGACACTGGGCTACTGCTAACTTTCCGAGCATTTCAGGATTTGGGATTTAGGGTCTTAGGGTTTAGGGTTTCGGTTTTACGGCTAGGTTATACAAAAAAGGTGCCCTTTTCAATCCTAGGTTATTGGCGAAGCCTGAGTGCATTCCGAAAATTGAAGTTGAAACCCCAAGTGAGAGCCCTCTTAAAGGATTACCTGAGCTATAGTGTAAACTCCCTGAAGAGGTTTAATTTTGGGGATTATATAGGGGACTAGTATAGGGGTTCTGGAAGGGATACTAGGAGTTTAGACTATGGCTCAGATTGGGGCTGTCTAGGGAATATCCTCTCGAAACGAATATGGAAGGCCAAAAGGCTCCTGTTAACAGCAGGCCCCATTTGAGTTCGAGCTTCCAATGTCGGTTCAAGGGCCCGTTGTAATGGAGACTGCAAGCCTTAAACCCTACCCTAAACCCCTACATGCTAAAACTCTAAACCCTAAACCCTAGAAACCCCGCACCCTAAACCCTAAACCATGGGGGACGTGTACGGGTTCTAATGTGGGGAGGCTTGAACAGCGCTCTTTCAATCTGCATAAAATATAAGGGTAATACAGGGTCATATAGGGATAATACAAGGTAGAATGGTAATTATAGGGATCATCGGGGTTTGCATAGGGGTTATATAGAGCGTAGAGGGTGTCTATATATATATATATAGAGAGAGAGTAGAATAGGGACAATGGAAAAGAAAATGGAGACTACTCTTTGGGGTTTAGGGTTTAAGGCTTCAGCCCTTTCACAACATTCTGAAATCGTACGAATCTCTCTTTCATAAACCCTGAACCCTAAACCCTAAACCCTGAACCCTAAACCCTAAACCCTCTTTCCGCAAAACTTGCGTAACCGCCCTGAAGCCTAAAACCTGGACTCGCGACTTGAGAACCCAGGGTTTAGGGTTTAGGGACTCGCAACTTGAGAACCCTGCAACCCTACTGGGAGGATCTTTTGACTTGGAAAGTCTACTTAGTACTGCGGTTATAGGGCTTAGAATTGGTGTTAGTAGGGACAGTAGGTAGATTGACTAAGTCAAAGAATTTCCAAGCGGAGGCCTCAAACCTTAGCAACGTAAACCCTCAACGCAAAGAGCCCACATTCTTACAACTCTAAACGCTAAGCCCTATCAATGCCATGCCCTAAAGCTTGCAAACACTAGACCTTTAACCTTGAAAGCTGAGGATGACATCAGCCGCCCTGCTCTACCGAACCGCCTTAGGCGGTCAGGAGGATCCTCTGAACTTGATTTATGGTTCAGGGTTAAGGGTTTAGGGTTTGTAAGGTTTATCGGTTTATGGTTTAGTGTCTTTGGGTTCTGGGTTTATAACTTGATTTGAGCCTAAGCTCCTAGTATCCTCCTTTTGACTTTGACTACGCAGCAACCTCCGTGGGATGCCGGGCATGCCTATTTACATCCGGACTTGTGCCGGACGGCTCCTCGTGGGAGCATCGGTGACAGCCCGAAGACCCGGCCTCCGTAGCAGTCTAACCCTGTGCGTCTTACCTCTACTTGGAGGGTCAGGGGGATTTAGTGAATAGCTTAATAACCCCTATAACCCATATAGTAACCCTAGTTATCCCCAATATGAACCTACTTGCTAAGTCCCCCTTACCCTCCAAGTAGGGGCCTAGCCCACACAGACCTACAGCAATGAAGGCAAGGTGGAGGTAGTTAGGAGACGTGGGGTGGCAGCAAGCTGAGGCCGGAGCGCGGCACCCACTTTTTCCCCAAGCGCATTTGTTGCTTCCCCCTTTGGTCCCCTAGTTGGACCGATAGTATATGAGCAGATATCCCTGTTTTTTGTGTATTCGAGGGCCTAGCATCCTCCTTAGTAACCTCTATAATACTGCCCTGTAAAATCCCCTAACCCCTTTGAGGAGCTTAGACTGTAGCACATTTAGTTCAGGGTTTTGGGTTTGTAAGGTGTAGGGGTTTAGGGTTCTGGGTTTGAGGAGTTTCAAATGAGCCTTAGGGTTTAGGGGGCTTAGGGTTCAGGGCGATGAATACAGGCAGCTGTGATTTAGGCCGTTTATTATACATATGTACATATAAGGCTTTGGGCATGGGATTCCGAGTTTGGCGGTTGGGGGGGTCCCTACGATAAGGTTAAGAACATATGTGGGTCTGCATCGGGCCCCCAATTCTTAGAAGCCTTATGATCCCAGTTTCCATTGCATGTTCCTTTCTCTTCCATTTGAGTGTTTGTTACTTTCGGTGGATATTCTTAGCCTGAGAATCTAAGCCCTAAGTATTACAGTAGTTTCCATTGAGTTTTCCATCCCGTGTATGTCCCTGTATAACCCCAACCCTTAACCCCACACCCTAAGCCCCCTTAAGGGATTATTTTGCCCCTTTTTAGCCAGAATGCCAAGGAGCTACCCTAAACCCTAAACACCTTAAACCCTAACTAAACACTTTAAACCCTAAAAACCCTAAACCCCTTAAGCTCTAAACCGCCAGTGCCCAGGAGCTGTTGCTCTTTAACTTGCGGACGCAGCCCTCCGCAGCGGAAGTTTCCAAGTTTCTGAAAGCTGTGGGTGCATCTCTTGAGGAGATGGAGGACAGTTTTGATGTTTGTTTGGGGGTGGGCTTAGGACCCTAAACCCTAAACCCTAAACGGTTGAGGGGGTTTGAAGGGGTGGGGTTCAGGACTTAGGGTTTGGTGGCAAGGGTTCCGGCTCTAGGGGTTCGTGTCGCGAAGTCCAGAGCTTAGGGAATTTTGGGGGTTTCCCAAAATTAGGGGTTAGGGTTTAGGGTTTAGGGTTTAGGGTACCCTTTTTGGGGGTCCCTATAAGATGGACTGTAGTATGTTGGGGTCTATAATGGGGTCCCCTCATTTTGGGAAAGTACCATTTGAGTGCATTGTTAGTCTTCGTATTGTCGAGACTCAGAAGCCACCAGCACCAGTAGAGTCATCGGACTGATGTTATCACCACCTCCGACTAACCCTTCCACTGATTCGGAGCCCCCGGGGTATGTTCTGTTAAAGTGGCAGTCCCCCTACATACCTCTTGCGGAACAGGATACGCAGCCCTCGGAAGGCGTGTCAACTTGTCAACTGTGGCACATGCTGAGGTGTAGCTTGAAATTCCAAAAGCCTAAACCTAAAACCGAACCCAAGCCCCAGACCGCAAACCGCGTTTACTGGAAACGATTAAGCCCCTAGTCCATTCCTTACTTCCAGCTGGCCTAACAGTAAGTAAAGCCTTCATGGCTTAGGGTCCCTGAAACGTCAACCCTACTTGTACATGTAAGCCTGAGCCTGACGCCTGAATACAAGTTTACGAAGATCATCCCCATATACATTGTTCTATTTTTGGGGAAAAATCCAGAAAAGTCTTCACTATGAGGCAACCCAGAAGGGGGCCGCATATACGATATGCTAACCCTCCTCCCGCCCGGAGACGTTCGTCAAAGCAGACCTTCCGTCTAAGCCTGCGCGGCTGTCCGCCGGGCTCAGCTAATCCCCTCCCACCCCCAGACATTCGTAACAACCCTGGGGAATCTAACCTTCTGGGGGTTTGTGGGGTTCGTGTGCAAGTTGGTTTCGTGTCATCTTCGGTAATTCGTGAAAGCCTGGTTCGTGCCATCGTTCGGGCACTTCAGGTACTGCTTGGAGGGTCAGGGGGACTCAGTAAGTAAGTTAATAACCCCTAGAACCCATATAGTAACCCTAGTTATCCCCAATATTAACCTACTTACTAAGTCCCCCTCACCATCCAAGTGCTGTTTGGTCCCAGTAGGCCCTAGGTTCATCATCGGCTCCGCCTGCCTTGGAATGCACACCTTCGTAGCTAATGTCGACCCATGATTAATAAACCCCCTCCCTTTAAGGGCCCTAATATTAGGATCCCTATTATAATCCCTATTAAGGGGAGGGTGGTTTGTTAAATCAGGGGTCTGGGTAAGGTTGTGGGCGTTCGTCAAACCGGTTCGTACTAACCCTGCTTGGGTTCGTCTAACTTCCTATGGCGCCTGGAGGGTTCGTAGAAGCTGTTGCCCTTCGTTCCAACTAGTCTTCAATCCAACCCTTCCACTAGTTCGCTTAATACCTCCTGCCGCCCTCCGAACGTGCTGCCCCCCTCTGGCTTCCCCTTGTACTAAACCCTAAACCCTACATAATGGGTTGTTCTTAAGGAACTTAATTTAAGTCACTATATGGGGGAAAGCATACTAGTCATTATATACACATATACCCATTATGGTAACTGTATTAGTCATATTATATATATACCCATTATGGTAACTGTATTAGTCATATTATTTATATATACCCATTATGGTAACTGTATTAGTCACTATATATATATATATACATATATCCGTTACGGTAACTGAATTTAAGTTCCTTAACAGCACCCAGTTCATCCCCCATGCATCCCACGGGTCCCTTGCGGCACCCTGTTTCTGACAAATTACCGAAGAGTAAACCCCCAACACCCCAACACCCACTTAACCTTGGGTGAATCCCCACCCAGGTTTAGGGTTTAGGGTTTAGGGTTTAGGGTCAATCATGGGTATCACAAGGGACTCTTGTAGGTATGTTAAGTCCATAGTTAGGGGCTATGGCGATAACTGTAGTGTGGATTGCTCCAAGACCCCTAAATCCTCTCCTTGTAAACCGTAAAGACCTAAGCCCTAAAGCCTAACCCCAAACCCCTAAATGGAAGTTTCGCAGGATGATTTGTATATCATGCCTACAAGGACCCCATACTTCAATCCCTGGACCCAAAGCCCCAAGCTCTAATGCCTAAATCCCTAAGCCCTAAACCCCTAACACCCTTGAAGCCCTAAACCCTTTAAATCCTAGACGTTAAACCTTAAGTGAAGGAGTCGGAGCTCTCTTCAGCCTTGAAGAAGCTGTCGGTCTACGATCTTCGTCTGGTCCTGGCATATGTGCCTTGGTACCAGAAGGGTCTCAGGAATAGGGCTTAGGGTTTAGGATCTAGGGCTTAGGTTTCAAGGCTTAGGGTGTAGGGCCAGAAGGGTCTACCATTACTTAGGGTTTATGGGCTTGAGGGTTTAGGGTCTGGGGCTTAGGTTCCAAGCCTTAGGGTGTGCCTATAGGGCTTAGGGCTTGAGGTTTGAGGTTGAAGGTTTATCTAGGGCTTAGGGTACAAGCTTTATCACTTGAGGGGTTTCAGGTTTAGGTTTGACCTGGGGCTTAGTGTTCTTCGGATCTAGGATAGGCGGTTTGGGGCTTTTCTACAGGTGGTAAGTTGGGAATGAAGGAATGTGAGAGAACTACAGTCGGAGATTGGGGACGGCTACAAAGATCAAATTCCAAGCGCTGTTAAGTTGAGGTTTTAATTGTTGGGGATTAGGGAACCCCGGAAAAGTACCACTTGATGATAGGGCCTTGAAGAGGGCTGCAAGTTCAGGCTGCAGAAGCTTATTCATCCAATTCTGATTGCATTCGCATGAACTCATCAAGTCCTGCGTGTCCTGTCAGCTATGCATGCATCACACCAAACAAAGGATCTAGGGTTACAAGGGTGTGTTTTTTGCTGAATTGATAGACTTTGTGGCTCAGGGCCTCTCGGGTACCCTCGTTCCAGGGACCCTGGGAGGAAGATAATGGCTTCATTGCTGGGTCCCTACTGAGGATCTTACAGAGGAACATTTTGAGCAATGCGCATGTGGAGACACCCTAAGACCCAAACCTGACACCCCAGCCTGAAAGCGCAGATCCTAAACCCTAGGACCTATGACTCAAGAAAGAAGTCAAGTGCAAGACCGCAGTTGACCTTAAACTAAAGCCCTATTTGGAGGATTTCTCGACTTAGTAACTCTACTTAGTAACTTGGGTTATAGGGCTCATAATAGGGGTTGTAAGGGATAGTTGGAAGACTTACTGAGTCAAAAGATCATCCTGGATCCCAGACCCTAAACCCCAAACCCCAAACCCTAAACTTACCAAGTCAAAAAAGATCATCCCAGTAACCCCACCCTAAAGCAAAACTACTAGCCCCAGGTCTAAACGCCTTAAAGGGGTGTATATGGGGGATTAAATAGGGCTCAGGATTTAGGATTTAGGGCTCAGGATTTAGGGTTTAGGGTCCAAACTCCTTAAAGGGGGTTTTATTGGGGATTATATAGGGGAGTATTATAGGAGTTATTAAGGGGGATACTAGGAGGTTAGACCATGGCTCAGATGAGAGTCTAGGGTATCTTGAGCTTCTGGCAATGTTGGGATGTGAGCTACTAACAATGTTAGGGGTAAGTCAGGGACATGGGTTTAGGGTGTCAAAGTTGAAGGTTTAGGGTTAAAGGTTGAGGGTTACCAAGGGACCATTAAATCATGAAGGTTTGGCTTGCCAAGGGACCACTAAGTGTGGACATGGGGGTCCCGTGGTAGTTTGGTATAGTCCATAATATACCCCCCAAGTCTGGACCGATGTCCAGGTATATGGGTGTGGGTTTAGGGTTTAGGTTCAGTACTGCCCCCCCTCAGTGACAGTTGAATAATAGTTATAATATGTTTATATACAGCCCTTACTCGGACCCCGAATATAGACTGTTACTTGGGGGGGGGGGAAAGTACCCTAAGTTTAGGGTTTAGGGTCTGAGGTTCCAGTGATATTTTCATAGAAATCAGCCCCAAAGAGGCTCAACGTCAGGCCCTGACAAGATTTTTTGGGGAAATTGCCAGAGTTATAGGGTGTATATGGTAGTTTCCCTAAATATTGGGACCCCAATACAGACCCCAAAATGTTATAATCCTTATTATGGGGACCCCCGAAAAGGGATATTAGGTGTTTAGATCATGGCTCATATCAAGATTGCGAGGAGGCTATGGGGGTCCATAATGCAGATTTCATACTGGCAATTTGACGACGTCCCGCATGACGCACACACACACACATGCACGCCAGAATATCAAAGCAATCCCTGCGCCCCTAAGCCCAAAACCCTAGCGGTGCACCTTAGCATCTCCAACCCTAAACCCCAACCACTTCTCGGTGGTTTCCCTAAGCCTTATTATGGGGACCCTAGAGATGGGTACCCCTAATTTTGAGAAGCCTTAATCCCTACATCCTAAACACTATATAAGCCCTACATATCCCTATATCACCCCTATAAACCCCCCTTCAGGTACCCTGAATTTTAAGTGTCTCACGATTTTAGTGAATTCCCACAGATGGCAGGTTTCCCTGGCCAACGCTGAGATCTTTGGCTTTTCTTTTCTTAGGTTTAAGGTTTAGGGTGGCGAGTTTTTGCTGTTAAGGAACTTAACTTAAGTTGCCGAAATGTGTGTATTCATCAGATAGCAGGGTTTCCTTGTTGCAGCAACTCAACTTAAACTTCCTTCAGAGCAACCCAATTTCTTACTGGTGGCGAGTTCAGGGTTCAGGGTAACAAAGGAATTGTATAGAGGGAGTTCTACATAAAGGCGAGAGGGATTGGGGCATCCCCCCCTCACAGCAACTGTCTGTCCTTAACGAGATTTTACTGAGGGGCTATATAGTACCTCTTAATTACTCATTGTGGCAACTGCTATTCTTTAAAGAAGGACCCTCTATAGGGATCCATTCCTCCCTTCAAGACAACCACTACTTGCAGGATCTCTTGACTTAGTAAAATCTACCTACTATCCCTAATATCTACCTACTATCCCTAATAACCCTTACTATAAGCCCTATATCCCAAGTTACGAAGTAGACTTACTAAGTCCAGAGATCCTCCAAGTA
>CAJNIZ010043563.1:0-20021 GCA_905231905.1 Symbiodinium pilosum | reverse complement strand
TTTAGGGTTGGGGGTTTAGGGTTCCGCGGAATTGTACTCCTCTGGCCGTAAGCCTGAAAAGTTTCCCTATATGGTCGCAATGTAGGTTTTATGTGAAAGATCCTCAAGCCTTGCGGTACATACCTGAACCCTAAATGGCGGTTCCCAAAATTAGGGGGTCCTCTTTTGGGGGTCCCTGTAATGAGGGCTGTAATATTTTACTATCTATATCAGGGCTCCCCTCTTTAGGGAGATTACCATATCCCCACTCACCCCGAGCAGCAGCAAGCCCCAGAGCCAACCCGACATGAGAAATGGTCGAAAGAATTCCTGAAAGGGGGTTAGATAGGGGANNATAAATGTAGGGGAGTATTATAGGGGTTACTATAATGCAGGGGTTATTAAGGGGGACTAGGAGTTTAGGCGATGGCTCGCATGACACATTAGTTTCCTGCCTCTTTTCAAGTCCTGACCCTTCCCAGAAGCACCAGTAAGAGAAGCCAAGAAAAGCCGCGCACGTCTTACATCCAATCCCAAGCAGAACACCCTTAACCCTACACCCGTGCAATCATCCCGGTATCCATGCTAGTTTCCGTCCTCTTTTTCATTTCCTTCTCCAATTTCCTCCAAACCTCAAGCCCTACACCACATACCTGTATAGGTTTTGGGGCTTAGGGTTTAGGCCTAAACTCTAGACCCACAGCCCCAAACCTCGCAACCCGGAAACCAAAAACCTTATAAACCCACCAAACCCTCAGCCCCAAACGCCACAAACCGCACACTGCAAGGATCGCACAGGCCGATGTAGACGATAGCCCTGTGGGACGAATCTACTCGAACTCCTTCTTGCCACCGAAGCTGCGACCCAAGGCAGGGACCTGAGAAGACCTTTAAACCCTAAAGGCTAAACCCTTAGGGTTAAGGGTTTAGGGTTTAAGGTTTAGGGTTTAGGTTTTAAAGTTTAGGGTTTAAGGTTTAGGTTGGGTACTGCCCCTACCCAGTAACGGTCTATATTTGGGGGTCCTATTAAGGGCTATATATAACCATATTATAATTATTATCCAACTGATTCTGAGGGGGGGGAGTACCCTAAAGGCTAAGCCCTTAATAGTAGTTTCCATGCTATTTTCCATGATCCTAAGTGGGATAGTGGACAATAAAAGGTAAGTATGATAATGGGTTTAGGGTTTTAAGGGTTTAGGGTTTGAAAGGTTTAGGGTTTTGGAAGCTCCGGGACTTGAGATTACTTTTAAGGTTTAGGGTTGGGTTGGGGTCTAGGGGTTTAAGGTTGAGGGATTTGTGGCTTTAAGGGATTGAGGGTTTAAGGGTTTGAGAGTTTAGGGTTTAGAAAGTACAGGTTTAGCTCGGGACTTTACGGTGGGTGTAGGGTGTAAGGGGCTTTAACAAGAGTTAGATAGGGGTTATATTGGGGGGGGTTCCAAAATGAGTATGCAGCACTAAATTCCAAAGTAAACCCGACACCCTAGATGCTACACACTAAGCCATAAGCTTGAAACCCTAAAGCCCAAACCCAAAAATCTACACCCTATACCCTAAGCCCCATACCCTGAACCCTAGACTAACCCTATAGCAAAAACCCTATGCCCTACACCCCTTAGCTTAAATTCCCAGGCCAGAAAAGCGAACCACCACGGAGGCCCTGTCAAGCTGGCCAGAAGCAACCTGGAATACAAAAAACGGATTGTGAAGAAACTTAGGGTTTAGGGGTAGGAGTTTCGGGTTTGGGGTTTATGAAGTTTTTGTTCGTGGTTTAGGGCTTGGAGTTTAGGGTTTGGGGTTGAGGTGTAGGGTTTTGCAGTTTGAGGCTTAGGGCTTTTGGGCTCCAATCCCCTGGGCCTAATCTCATGGGACAGGAAGCCTACTGTCCGCATGTCACGCTTGAGGGTGAGGGCTTAGCGCTTAACTTTCTGGTTATGAGTAGGGAGTAAGGGAAGATGATCCCTATATAACCCCTATATGATATATTTATTCTCTTATTCCCTACTAACCCTAAACCCTAAACCCTATGCTATGTATTCCCTTATTCACTACTGACAACCAGTGAGTTAACGTTTGAATCAAGCAGGAAACTCTTTTCTAAAACAGTCCGTCTGATCATCTAACAGAAGAACATTACCTGCAGTGGATACTGAGAATCATTGGAGTGTGTAGGAATGATATTGGGATTATGTATGGATTATATGGGGATGATATAAGGTTTAGGATGGATATTAAAAAGTCCTGCATGGCCACAGGAACCTAATATTTGGCGACGTATGGTGCTATGGTATACTAAGGTCATGCAGGATGTTTATAATTGAAACCAGCAATCTTCGGCACAGCAAGGGGAAGCCTCCGGCAGCATAGAACAACCGCACATGCTTTAGGGTTCAGGATTTGGGGAATGGAACAGAAAATGGAAGGCTTTTTCGGGTCCATGGGCAGAAAAGAAAATCGGAAGCCACAGCATTATTCGTAGTTATAAAGGGGTGACTACCCTAAATCTTAAACCAGAATGTACGGATCATTCTTCCATCCTGTATTTAGCAACCACAAAGAAGCTGGTAACGACTGAAGAGCTGTCGGATATGCAGCAAGAGCTGAGTTTGCATTAGCAGAAACCAAAACTGGCTAAGGGTTTAGGACCTCCCCCTAAAATCCAAGTAACCCTTAAGCACTAAACCCTGAGCCTTCAATTTCTGAGCTCCCCAAATCCTTAAACCCTAAGCCCCACTATAAGCCCTCAACCTGTCATCGCACAGCCCTAAGGAGTCCTGAGTAGTATTTCATTGGGGGATACTATGGTACCCAATACCCAAACCCCCTAAAGGATCCAAAAAAAGGAACCCCCCCGAATATGAACCCATGACTCAATTGCGGAAACTAAGGGGTTGTTAGGGGGCTCCATGTTTTGGATCCTCTAGGGGGTCTGGGTATAGAATAAGATTATATCGTCCTTTTGGGTATAGCATTTTATATNNTATTATCTTACTAGGTTCAACCCCCAAAAAAACACTACTCTCCTAAACTCTATACCCAAAACCCTGTAAGCTTCTGCTTTGGTCGGGAGGTACATATAGGGTATAAGGGTTTAGGGTTTAAGGGTTTTAGGGTACAAGGGTATTAGGGTTTTAGGATTTAGGGTTACGGTATAAGGGTTTTTAGGTTTAGGGTATAAGGGTTTAGGGTTTTAGGGTTTGAGATGTATATTCGGTATATACGGGTCCCAGGGTTAAGACTCCATACTGGGGGCCACGGTTTCAACCTTAGAGTCGGGAACCCTAAATCCTAAACCCCAAACCCTAAACTCCCAATAAGGGTTTAGGGTTCCGGGTTTAGGGTTTAGGGTTCAGGGTTTAGGGTCGACCTTGCTAAGAGCCCTTGAGTTTCAGCAATGAAAGTACATGGTGCCCAAAGTAGACGAATCTAGCTGGCAAGCCCCCATACTACTAATATACTGGTTCTTAGTAGGGATTAAGGGAACACAATCCCTATCTGGTAGTTTCTGAAAATAGAGGGACGCCAATATAGACCCTCAACAATTATGATCCTTACTATGGGGATCCCCAAAAAGGTACCCCTAATATTGGGGGAAACCCCATCTAACCCCTGTATTCTATGTGCCCTTATTCCCTGCTAACCCCAAGGAACCATGTTAGACCTTGCCCACTCTTGACACGAACCAAGACTTTATCCTAAACCCTGAATCCTGGACCCTAAGCCCTAAACCCCGAACGCTAAACCATGCTTACTCTGGCAATTTTGCTTGCCTGGTCAGGGCCCTACACTGACTTCCAGCGTCTTCCACGGGGTGAACGAGACCTTGTTCGCTTACGGCCAGTGCTTGCCTCAGAAGTGCGCAATGAGAATGATTGGGGTTGAGGGTTTAGAGTCCAGGTTCATGGTGGCAAGCTTAGTAGTGGTTGGTAGGGAATGCAGAAAGGGAGCGCTTTTGGAGCCACCGATAGTGGCCCCGCACTCTCTACTTAGCACGAATGTGTACATGCTATGGTTAGTTCATAACAGCAGGACCAATTTGCGTGCTCGAAGATACTGGTTGTGCTGTAGGATGACGCGCCCTCAACATGAGAGTTTAACACATGCTGGATCTAGAAAATTTCGCGTTACTTCAAATCCCACACGACTGTAGTTCTCAGGGTATAATGTACTCCGCAGTAGCAATGCTAGTCTCAGCAGGGGCACTAGCAGCGCTGGGAGAGAGGCGAACGGCATTTGTCACAGGGAACAAGGTTTGGGGTTAAGGGTTTAGGAGTTTTCATGGCTGCAAAAGGCAAAACTAACTTCGCAGTGGTTCGGTGAAAGCCACAACGGTTCCGTATGCCTGCAAGAAACTTGCATTTCTCGAATAAAGTAGGGGTCCCCTGTGTATATCGCCCAAAGTGTCGAGGTCCATGTTGCGATGAGCCCGGAACTTTGAAAGGGTATGGGGTTGGTAGGAATATGGGTGGTTGTCAAGATTATGGCCCCTCTTGGGCTACCCTAAATATTAGGTGCCGTATTATAACAGGGACGCAAAAAGGGACCATAACAATTTTGACAACCACCCATATGAGCCCGAGGAGTCGCATTCAGGAAGCCGGCACAGGTTCTTAGAGCCCTAAAGGCAAACGAGGCTACTGCTTTGCTCTTGTGCGCTTGCCCACACGACTGGATCCCTAAACCTTAAACCCTAAACCCCTGAACCAAGGTATCACAATTTTCCAAATGAGTGCTAGGCCCACCATTAGGCGCAGAAGATGCAGATGCTTGGTTGTCAAAATTATGGTCCCTTTTAGGGCCGCCATTATACTACGGGCCCGGGTATGTAGAGTACCCAAAACGGGACCGTGATTTTGCCCATCCCTAAGCCCTATGGCCCTAAACCCTTAAACCCTAAAACCCCTAACATCCCTAAACCCTGAAACACCTAAAACCCCTAAAGCCCTAAAACCCCTAAAACCCCTAAAGCCTTTCAAGCCCCTAAAGCCCCTAAACCCCTATGGTTCTCAGACCTGGAGCCCTCTAAACATTGTGGTCAGATGAGTAGTGTTTTTTAGAGTGGTTAAACCCAGTAAGATTTATATAAAACACTATACACCCAAAAGGAGGATATAATCTTACTCTACATTGGGTACCATAGTACCCCCAAATACAATACCACTCAGATGTGGACACTGAGGACTGGGAGTGGCAAGACGCATACCATTTTTGGTAGCACCTGGGCTTGATGAATGGGTTTATTAGGGGTCAGGGTTTAGGGATTAGGGTTTAGGGGGTTGAGGCTTAGGGTTGAGGTTTTGGGCTCCGGCCCCTAATTTTGCAAAATGCCACCTACTTGGCCATCTCTTTCGCTGTTAGCGCGCCGCAGGACATGCAGAATTTCTGTGACGTCCCCTTCGAAGGCTCACTCTTGATCAACCAAAAACGATATAATGATGTTGATGGAGGAAATCTTGCACCACCTCAAGTCTCTAATGTCCTAGGATTTACAGTCGTTCACGGGATTTAGGTGGTGCAAGATTTCCTCCGTCAACAGTGTGACATACATCGGTCATGTTAGCCCTTTTCTCCACGCCTTATGGTGCAAGAGGAGTTACCATGTAGGGACCTCACATAAGCCTGATATACCCCTTATACAACCACCCATGGTCCCTATGTATACACACCCCCCCCCCCTTACGCTTTATATAAACTCACCCCATTCAAAACTCCCTTCCTGTAGTTGGTCCTAATTCGTCATACGTTCAACCTTCTGCGAGTCCGATTTGAGATGACCCCCGTTCCCTCCATTCAACTACCTAGTCTCAAGCCGATTTTCAGCAATTTGACTGTGCTCCATTCCCCGCTAACATCCGATCTAAGTTTCACCAGGTTCTCTTCGTTTCAGCGCCCACCACCTCCTTTCGGGGTGGATGGACGGCATGGACCAGACTGAGCATTTTCTCTTCCAAAGGAAAAGGGAGGATTGAGGGAGAGCCTCAGCGGTGGGGGTTGCAAGCCAGTGCAACCCTAAACCCCAAAACTCCTTTCCAGGTATGAGCCTAAAATTGTGGTCTGGCTTCACATGATGCCCGGACATTTAAACTTAATTAAAGGTCAGACATTTTTTGCATAAGTAGGCTTTCCGCTTTCCCAACCCCCCCCCTCCCCCCCCATTTCCCGCGAACTTGTGCAAACCCCAAAGCCACAAAATCTTAAATCATAACCCCTAAGCCCGAACCCCCCTTAACCCTATGCTTACATAGCTGCAAAAAGGGAGTCTTTTTCTACCTCGCAACCTTAAATAAACCCATACCCCTAAAACCTGCAACCCTGAAACGGTAAACCCTAGACCCTACACTACACTGCCCTACGCCCCCAATCCTTCAAACACAAAGGGACAAAGGATTTAGGGTTTCAGGGTTCCCGAAGCTCGAAACCCTGGAGCTGCCAACCCCTGAGGCCGCTGCTAACTAGTCCCTATAAGCCTCTATGTGAGCTATAGTCTAAACTCCTTAAAGGGGGTTACAGGGGAAATAATATAGCGTTTTGGGTTTAAGGTTTAGGGTCTAAACTCCTTGAAGGGGGTTACAGTATATAGGAGGTTATAGGGATCCAAGTATAGGGGTAACTCCAGTATGGTAATTAAGGGGATGCTAGGAGTTTAGACTGTAGCTCATGTAGCCCACTGCATGACCCCAGTTTCCATTTCATACTCCATTTGATGATTTTCCGTTCGTTTTCCAACTATTGCTATGCCATTGGTATATATTTACTTCTCTGCACCCTAAACCTAAAGCCCGAAACCCTATATCCTCATCCCTAAACCCTCAACTTTAAGCCCTAAACCCTAAACCCTAAGCCCTAAACCCTAAACCCCTAAACCTATATAACCCCATTATAGTAGTTTCCATTTTCTTTTCCATTATCCCAATATAAAGCTGAACCCCAAACCCTAAACCCTAAGCCCTTCTGAGGCAACTCCGAGCCTGGCCTGTTAGAGCTCTTCGTGCGGCGCTTCTTTGCCGTGGCGCCGGCGAAGGCGTTAAGGGCTTAGGGTTTAGAGTTTAGGGTTCAGGGGTTGAGGGGCTTAGAGGTTAGGGTTTAGGGTTTTGGGTGTTTTCGGGGTTTAGGTTTTAGGGTTTTGGGGGTTTGGGGTGTTACAGTTGAGGGTTGAGGACGTTAGGGCTTCAGGGTTAGGGTTTTGGGGTTTGGGATTTTGGGGTTAGTCTTTAGTGTTTTCGCGTTTGTGGTTTTAGGGTTTTGGGTTTTTCCGGTTTTGAGTTGGGGGTCGGGGGCTTTAAGCGTTTTAGGGTTTTGGGGTTTGGGGTCAGAGTTTAAGGGTCTAATTAGGGTTTTAGGGGTCAGGGTTTAGGGTGGATGCTAGGAATCCTGTAAGTTTCTAAGTCGTTTGGGGTTTACGGTTTAGGGGGAAAAAAGCAGTTTATACCTTGGAAATCATGGTACAGTAGTATACCAAGCTCATACAGGGTTTTTTCGTGTCAGCAGTAGGGTTCAAAGCGTAGGGTTTAGGGCTTACTGGCAAGGGACTAAATGGAAAGTGAGACGCACAGTTGGATTTTTTTTGATTTTTAAGGGCCCCCCAGAAGAAACTGACATCATGGTAATCATGGAGAACCCAATGGACAATAACATTCAGAATGGCGTGAACACTGCCTTGTTGCAGGGCCTCACACGGATAATTACCAACATTCTGGTCCTAGGTTCCTTGTATAATTGCGATAGGCCCGTTCAGGATTGCGGGTGTTTGATTTAGGGACAGGTTAGGTTTCTCTAGGGCTTAGGGTGTAAGGTTGAGAGTTTCATCCTTGCTGCAGGTCCCTCCTCAAAAAGGACCATTAATCTCAGGAAACTACCAGAAAACTTTGCGCAGATGTGTTTTTTAGCGTTTAGGGTTTAGGGTGTTGATGCAGAAGCCTAAACAACTTGCAGCCATCATGCGGTATAGGCTTGGTGACATCTGTTTTGTTAGTTAGTATAGTCTATGGCCCTCAAATGATTGTTGAAAACTCTTTCAGCCTCCTGTTGGAAGGCGGATGCTCTTACCCGAACTACCATGAAAGCCCAAAAGCAGACCTACCACTAAACCCTCAACCCAAACCCTGCCGTCTTGAAAAAGGGGAGGGTCCCCTGCAAGGCAGTGCTCTTCGCTGGCTGTCGCCTGGCCTGATAGTATCAGGGCTTAGGGTCTAGAGTCTAGGGTTCCTGAAAATGGGCGGCTCTTGGAGACTCTTCGGAAAAACACGGTGGATACTAACAGTCCTGTATGAGTCTACGTAACCTCGTAAGTATACTCAGGTCATAGTGTCAACAGTACGGGGACATCCATGACGTTCTGGAGAAACCCTAAACCCTAATCCCCTATACCTAGCTCAGCCCGATCGCCCTAGAAGGACCCTTGCTCAAAGGGCTGCGCTGAACATAGCGAGGTTGAGCTACGAAAATTTAGGGTTTAGGGTTTGGAGATTAGGGTTTGGGGTTTGGCCTTAGGGTTTGGGGTTTAGAGTTTAGGGCTTGCAAGGACACATACTCTATGCTTAAGGCCAGAAATTTGGGAAGGATCATGCAGGATTAGCTCCATCTACCACCCGAACTGCGTGACCCGCCTTTCAGCTGAGCAGTCAAGGCCCATGGGGGCCCCATGTACCTAACTCTAAAGTCTACGTCCTACACCCTAAGCTCTAAACTCTAAAGCCTTATCCCTGAAACCTAAGCTCTAAATCCTATACCCTAAACCCTGAACTCTGAACCCTAAACCTGAATCCTAAACCGTGTGTCCCATGGACTAAGGTTACGAGGTCTTGGGCGACTCCCTCACTGATCTCATAGAAGCTCGGACAGCATTGAAAGAGCGCAGAGGCATGATTCTATGCCTTGAAATTCCGTGGCCCACGCATCTTTTGCTGCCATTTTCTATACTTGGTCGTAGTATTATCCAACAAGACTATCTTGGAATCTCAGGAGGATGTACTTTGGAGTGTTGTGTGATTCTGCATGTCATCTTAGGATTTTGCAGGAAGTACCCGCACTTCCTTCGTTTTTTTTCTTAAACGTAAAACCCACGTGTGCCAAGACTTCGGAATCTAGGGATCCCCAGCCTGAATAAGTCTCAAAAGTTTTTACTATGAATACATAGGGATCATATAGAGATAATGGAAAAGAAAATGGAAACTACTATATAGGGTTTAGGGTTTGGGGTTTAGGTTACATTAGTATTTTGTTTGGGGATACTATGGTACCCAATATAGAGTAAGATTATATCCTCCTTTTGGGGTATAGTATTCTTCTATAAGGAATATTATCTTACTAGGAACCCTATACCTTAGGTGGACCCCCCTCCCAGTAATAGTGACTAGTATGGATAGTAAGGATTATAGTAGGGTCCTATTATAGTCCTATTATACCACTATTNNGGGGGGGGGGGTCCTCCTAATACATAACTAAGAATCAGGTTGGGAGAGCTCCAGGGCAGATACAGGAAATGGTAGGAACGATATTGGCAGCATCTTGGGATTGTAGAAGGTGTAGGGTTCACGGCTTAGACTTTCTCCATGGGTGTTGGATCTGTGTGGGAGGTGTCTTGTGGGTGTAGAGATATTTGGGGAGGACCGTTTTGGGATTGCCTTGCAGTCGTCTAGCCATGATGCTGAGAACGTGAAGGTATTTCCTTATGATTCAGGAGGACCCCCCACCCTGTAATAGTGGTACAATGAGAATATAAGAGGACCCTAATATGATCCCTATTATCCCTTATAGTCACTATTACTGGGTGGGGGGTCCACCTAACTTATGATTCTAAAATGATTTCATGATTGCATTTTTTACAAGCCAGTGCCTTCTATGCTACCTCGCAGCGGTCACGGTGTAGTTTCTGGGCCTAGATGGCTACCAATATCATGAACCTAGGTTCCTCATGGGGTACCTGAGCAAATACACCTCAACATGACCTTAAGCAATAAACTCTAAACCGTGATGGTGGTAATGATTCAGAATCATCCTTATACATCCCCAGGTAAACCCAGTTTCCATTTCATTTTCCATTTTCTTTTCCATTTGATTCTTCCCAAAACCTTAAGGCCTAAACCCTGAGCCCTAATTCCTTTGCGGTTAAGGGTTTAGGGTAAACCCGAAACCCCAAACCCTCAACCCTAAACAGTTACTTGTAGTGGCTGCCAGGATTCCCGACGATTCTTAGCTGAAGGCGGGCATGTGGTTTAGGGCTTAGGGTTTAGGGTTTCGGGTTTAGGGTTTAGGGTTTAGTTCAGATGTTGCATGTATCACCTAAGTTCTGAGTTTTTGTTTTGTGAGTTTAGGACGCATTACAGTACTTCTGATATACTCATAACGTTTATCTGGAACTCTAGTCCAAGTATGACCTGACTCGGGGGACCTAGGCCGCTCATAATTGGGCTATGTAATTACAATCAGAAGTAGGTTATGTAAGTAACCTACCCCTCAAATTAAAGATGCACCCTCTCACAACAACAGGGTGTACCATACTGTCATGAAAAATAGTCACCTTCATATATGCGGGTACTATTTTTGGTGTGTATTTATCAGTATTTGTTGGGAAAATTTGAGTGTTTACTGCAAGAACATTTAGACACAGGATTTGCACCCTGCTGCCGCAGAGAAATGGTTGTTATTCGATCTGTCACCATAAATTCAGAAGAGGGTCCCCTAGAATCCCCTTGGTCATCCCCATATTTCCGCGGCTTTCTAATCCTTATTTTGACATGCAAAACATGGCTGATGGCACGAACCAGCTGGAACCTGTGTGTGCAAGCCTGTTTCTTCTTGGCAGGAAGTCTGCACAGGGAGGACATCGTCCACGATGAGCTTTTCGTGAAGACACAACGATGCCGATACCAGACGCTTGGAAGATGTTGGTAGTATTTCTTACGGCTTTACTTTCCACAAGTTGGATCAAATTTCCAGACCAGGTGCTGCACCATAAGCGCCGCACCAGAACCTAGAAAATAGTCCACATGTGTGACTCTGTTTTTACTTGACCACTCCAACCCCCTAATAAGGACCGCATGTGTTGGGGGTTACAAAGTTCACTAACATTCTCATACGCCACTATATAAACCCAGTTTCGATGTGTTTTCCGTTCTCTTCTTCATTTGATATTCCCTTATCCTTAGGCTCTAAATCCTCTTTATATTAATCGGTACCCTAAACCCTAAACCCTAAACCAAGCACATGTCTTGCTGATTCCAGCAGCATAAAGATTATTTGAATTCGCGCAGCCTCGAAGTGCCTGAACCCCAAATCCCATGGTTTAGGGTTTAGGGTTTAGGGTTTAGCGTTTAGGGTTTAGGGTTTTGGGTTTAGGGTTTAGGGATTAGGGTTTAGGGTTTAGGGTACCGCAAATCCTAAATCCCTAAGCCCCAAACCGCAAATCCTAAATGGGGGTTTCCCAAAATTAGGGGTACCATTTTGGGGTCCTAATAATGAGGACTATAGTATTTTGGGGTCTATATTGGGGTCCCCTTATTTTGGGAAACTACCAAATCAACCCTAAACCGCATTCTAGGATTGTCCGTGTTCGCACGGCGGAGATGTGCCTGAACTTGCTTAACAATGCCAGATGGAATCGCACTTCAGGCCAGCAAGCAAGCTGATTGTTGCTGGTACTACGTATTACTATTGTTTCTATTTCCGGTCCTAGTACCATCACTATTATTATGAGTGTTAGAATTATTATTGATATTACTCTTGAGGGTATTATTGCTATAAAGAAATCTCATTTTTCTTCTTAAAGTTGTTTTTTTGTTATTGCCTTTCTGACTGTTACTACTATTATTACTATGTTTATTAGTATCAGTATTTCGATTATTTGGTGCTATGATCATCGACTAGAAGGGATAATGAGGATTACATTAGGGTCCTTTATTCCAATTATCCCACTATTACAGGGTGGGGGGTCCTCCTAAATTGGGTAGTTCCCAAGGTTAGGGTCCCATTTTTGGTACCCCTAAAGATTAGGTGCCGTAATAGAACCTATAACCAAAAGGGGCCCATAGTTTTGGGAACCCCTCAATCATTATAAGCCCTAAACCCTAAACCCTATAAACCCTAAACCCTGGACCGAGGTGTATCCTCCTTCAACGAGGATTCTTCAAGGCGGGCAACCCAGTACAAGTGCATTCAGTGTGTGAATGAGAAGAATAGTTGAGATATAGTCTAAACTCCTTAAAGGGGTAGGGTTTAGGGTTTAGGGCATATAGGGGACTATATAGGGGAGTATTATAAGGAGGTACTAAGGGGGATAGTGGGACTTTAGACTATAGCTCAGGTTTCTTGCCGAGAGCACGCAAGAGAGGGGGTTACCTTGTTTGAAGGTTCATGGGTAGCTGTAAATTATGTTATCTTGGGACAGCTCTGCAGTACCTGGAACCATCTGGAACCTAAAGCCTCAAACCCTAAGCCCTAAACCCCAAACCCTTGTAGCCCAATAAATCCCCTTACAAGTAAATTGACTTAAACCCTGAGCCCTATAGCCCCAAACCCTAAAATCTTAACTCGAACGCCCTAGACAGCAAATGCAAAATCGAAAGCCCTAAATCCTACGGGCTGAGGCCTTAAAGCCCTGCAGCGTAAAACCCTATACCCATCACCCTTAGCCCATCACCCTAAAAGCCTTAAATTCCAAACCGTAAGGTCTCACGCAATCGTGCATCTTTTCGTCCAGCTTCTCATCTGCATTTAAGTTGAACGTTGTAGACTTGAGGTTTCTAGGTCCCTTCAAAGGGGTTCCTTCCTAGGGAAGTGGGGTTTCTAGGTCCCAAAGATCTGGGACTCAGGGTTTAGGGTTTTAGGGTTTAGGGTTTGCGGTTTAGGAATTTAGGGCTTCGGGATGAATCTTGGAGAGTATGGGCTCCGAGTATGGACCCTAGCCCCACTAGGGGCGGTCTAGGGACTCTTCGTATGGATGGGGTATAGTCAGGTATAGAGGAAAGAGGGTCCCCAGCATTGAGGCCGATGGCTTAAATTTTCAAACAGGAGTTATTATAGTTAGCAGGATACCGCGATTAAGTGCAGATTTTGGTGAGCGCATATAGTTCATAGTAGTAGTAGTCGTAGTAGTAGTAGCAGCAGTAGTAGTAGTAGTAGTAGTAGTAGTAGTCATCATACAAGTTATAATAACAATAGTACTAATAACAGTAATGATACTAATATTAGAAAGAATAGCAACAAGAACGGTAATAATAGTAGTAATCGGAATAATATTAAGAATTAGTACTAACAATACACGTGCTAGTAGGAAAAGTCAGAAAAATACTGGTAACTGTTTCTGTCGGAGCATTGGTGAAAGTTGGAGAGATCATTGAGCAATGCACGTTGTGAGTCATCTCTGAAAGCATCATGTAGGAGCCTATAGTCTCGCACAGTTATTAATATAGATAGCACGCCTAAACCCTAAATGGTGTTTTTTAGAACAAGCCCTAAACCCTTAACCCGAACATGTTTTTGCAATCCCTAAACCCTAAACCCTAAATCGTAACCCTAAACCCTAAACCCTAAATAGTAGTTTCCATTGTATTTTCCATTATCCCAGTACAACCCTATATAATCCGAATATAGCCCCTGTTATGCCTATATACCCCTTTCGGAACCCTAAACCCTGACTCCTAAACCCTAAGCCCTAAACCCTAAGCCCAGCAAGGAACCCGAACTCCGACGGGACCTCCGCCAGCATCGGGACGCTGACTCTCGTAGACTTGGCGGGCACTGAGAAGGAGCTTCCCTAAACCCTAAAGCGGTTAAGGCTTTAGGGTTTAAGGTTTAGGGTTTGGGGCTAAACCCCACACCCAAACCCATTTTTCAACCCGTGAGCCCTAATCCTGTTTAGGGCTCTTAAGGGGCCGTAGAGGATTAGGGTTTAGGGTTCAGGGTTAAAACCTTTTAAGGGTATGATCTCAGGGGTACAGCCCTGGAACCCTTGATGGACCCTTGAACATCAACCCCTTAGCCTTGAATCCCGGGCCCCGGAATCCCTAAGCAGCAGCCTCAAAACTCCATCGCCCTAAGCCCATGCAAGCCCAGTAGGGGCGCAACGAAGGCTTAAGTGTCACTTTACCAGAGCGTCTTGTGTCTAGAGGGTTTAGGGTTTGGGGATTGGGCGCGGGGGAGGGACCATGACATCAGGTAAGGTTCAGGGGTTAGGGTCTTGGGGAGATGGTTTAAGGTTGCAGGGTTTAGGAGCTCAGAAGCCCTAGGTTTAGGGTTTAGGGTTTAGGGTCGCGCCACCTACTACGGAGTTTCAAGGGTAGAGATGGCGGTACATTGGGATCCTACGAGGGCTTCTCAAAGTCCCTTACTCGAGGTTCGTATAGAAACGATCTCGATATTTCGGGCCTATGTAAATGCACCCCAAGTTGGAACCCTAAATCCTTTCGAGCCATTTTTTGTTAAATTGGTTGGGGTCGGCTAATCACTTCCCGAGGAACAAACGTCGTCCCCCCTGATAACGGTAGTCTCCGAAACCAGTATTTCTGAGTACCCGCAGTTTACACCGAAGAAGTAGGTATTCCTGGACCTCAGCCCTCCTATTCAATGTGTATTCAACACTCCTTTTACCAGTAGTCTTGCTCTTTAAGCTCAGTCTTCAAGGATTTCGGGTGCTCTGGGATGTGTGTTGTCATCATTGAGACAATGCTTTTACCTGGGTACTGGGGACAGAAGGTAGAAGGGGTGTATAGGGGCTGACTCATAACGTAGACCCGTGATTAATAAGCTCCCTTTTTTCAGGGCCTTAGTATTAGGATCCGTAATATTCTCCCTGCTAAGGGGAGGGAGTTTATTAATCACGGATCTACGTTATTTTTCTGGCCGGCTCGTGAGTGTTACGTTTACACCACAGGCAAGCCAAAGGGCCTACAACCTAAACCCTAAACCCTAAGCAGGAGCATGAGAATCCTTCAGAGAAGGGCCGGAAGTCTGCTCGGCTTCTAAACACTTCGCTGTCCTCGCTGACTCCTGGTACAACATCAGGATATTGGGGCAGTATAAGGATAATGGAAAATAGAATGGAAACTACTATACGGGGTTATATAGGGATTATTTAGGAATCGGTTTGCGCTGGAAGATTCCCAATAAGCTCAGGACATTCTGATTCTGGGGGGTAGGTAGAGGCGCACCTTTTTCTTGGATTGTAATCTTCGTTCGATTCAGTCCTGCGTTTGTTAAAAGCAAGGCCTCTACACGGTAGATTTCCCTAAGCCCTAAACCCTAAACCCTAAACCCTGAACCCTAAACCATAAAACCATGATGTTAGCATCCCCTCGTCTTTCGTATTTCTGCTCACAATGAGTGTTCGTAAAAGCCATCAAGAAGTCACAGTATGTAAGCATCCATGAGCCTGTGAGGACTGCTATAGGTTTAGAGTCTAGGGTTAAGGGTTTTAGGGTTTAGTGTTTTTAGGTTTTTAGCATTTACGGTTTAAGGTTTTCAACATCTCACGCGAGCAGCATGCTTTTGAGCTAATTTGGCTCAACAAGGAAGCGTGAGCGTAACTATGCCAACTGTGCAAACGTAAGAGCACAAAAGTCCACAGAAACTTAAGGATACCTAAAATGGCGGAATGCCTTCTCTAGGGGCCCTAAACACTGAATTTTGGATTCTTGCGCTTCAGTGGTTGGTCAAGGCCGTAACATGGATACTCGTGAGAGTTACCGTCCGTTTTGGGGGGAACCTGATGTCATCATACTCCTCCTCCTCTCCACGCGGCACCACATTTTGGTGTCCTAACAAGAGACCTTCATGGGTTTAGGGCTTAGGGCTGAGGATTTAGGGTTCAGGAGGTAATCCCCAAGATTTCCAAATCCCTTGTAGTGCAGTCCGTAGGTTTGCCAGGTAGCTACCACGCTTGGATCCACCCCTTTTGAGGACCTGATAACTAACTTGGGAACCCATAATTCCCAGGGTACAGGGTACTTGGAAGGTCAGGGGGAATTATTAAGTAGGTTAGTAAGGGTGGGGTAAGTAGGGTTACTATATGGTTTATGAACCTACTTACTAAATCCCCTGAACCCTGAACCCTAAACCCCTCCACGTAAACCCGAAACATTGGGGCAACTTAATCTACTTACTAAGTTCCCCTGACCCTCCAAGTACATGAAGTGGTGCAAGATTTCTCCTCCATCCAGAGAGGCGGCTCTGTGCGCAGCATGCTTAGATAGCTGGAACCGGGATTTTGTGTTACATACACTATGCTACATTATACCCTACTGTATTACAGTATACGATAGCTACATGAGCCATAGCCTGAACTCCTTCTATAAGGGAGCATTTTTAAGGCTTGTTAAGTGGGATACTAGGAGTGTAGACAAAAAGCTCATATTATACTATAGTTGCACAAGGATTATCGTGGGATGGTCTTGGCCATTGTTAAGCTTCTACAGTAGGTAGGGAAGCATACGTCCGTGCGCTCAGGATACTCGTAAGACTGGAAATCAGCATAGATGTATCTAGGTGTGGACAGCATTATGAAGTCCGAGTAGTGTTTTCCGCCAATTGTTGCTCCGACTATTGCCGTGGAATGAGGGCAATATGGTTCTTGAACCTTGAGCCTTAAACCCTATGTGATATATGGGGGTTTCCCAAAATTAGGGGTACCATTTTGGGGGTCCCCTTAATAAGGATTATAGTATACTGGGGTCTATATTGGGGTCCCCTTATTTTGGGAAACTACCATATTCCTTTATTCCCTTCCATATAATATATTCCTCTAGATTCCTCTATTCCCTACTAATCCCCAAACCCTAGCTTCCAGAAAGGAACCGTTTGCTGCGGAAGTTGCAGACGGGGAGCCTGGATGAGTCGGAACGGCGGCTCCTCGAAGCGACAATTACTGGGGAATTTAAAGCGACCTCACCCGACCTCAGCCTAAATGGTGGTTTACATGGGGCATGGTACCAAAATGGCCTTAAACTGAGAATTGAAATTGTTCTATGTGACCCTGCGATTGCACCTTCAAGAACCACTATCTTGGGGGGTCCCAAAACTGGGGGGTACCTGTAACCCTACACCCTAAACCCTCACAGGATTATTGTACTTTGTGGTTCATTCCACAAGGATCCCCCCTATTCATGGAAACCAGGTTTTACAGGGAGTTTCTCCAAATGGGGGGCTATTAGGGATTCTAGGGAAACATGGGCATTGCAAGAGGATTAGGGCGGTCTTTATGCGGGGCTATATAGACCATATGAGCTATAGCCTAAACTCCTTAAAAGGGGGGTTAGAAAGGAGATTATATAGGGGACTACTGTACGGATTACTACGGGAGATACTCGGAGTTTAGACTCTAACCTTTATAATCCCCTATATTCTCCACTATTAAGGGGGATACTAGGAGTTTAGACTATACCTTTTAGGGGAACTTGTTGTGAGCAACCTCCATTTGACAGCCTTGTTTAGGGTTGGGCAAGCAGAGACGAGGTTATGATAGGACCCTCCCCCAAAGGTAGCCCTCACCCAGAATTAGAACCCTATGAGGCTTTATTAGGCTCTGCATAGTCCTTCTTTAGCTTCTTGAACCCTGGAGGGGGTACCTTGGGGGGGAGGTAGTATGGTAACCCCTTATGGAGGAGATCCCTGTGTGTAGCTTTCTTTGGGTTCCGCCTTAAGCCCTTGTGACAAATGCTGGGGAAGCCGGGTTCTTATAACTCTGACTCTTTTGCTGCGCCACCTAAACCCTGAATCCTAAACCCTAAACTAAACCTTAAGCGCTACCTCTGAATGACAAGGCTCAATAGTTTGTAGTAGTCAGGATGCTCAAGCTCACGCTACACCCAAAGCCCTTGCACTCCAAACCCAAAAGGCCCTCACCCTAAATCTTGAACTGGGTTGCTATTAAGAAACTTAACTTAAGTTACTATATTGGGGTACAATATAGGTTTTAGGGTTTAGGGTTAAGGAATTTAATTGAAGCTATATTATGGCCCCCATTCAGAACCAAATGAACACGAACAAAACGGAACGTGAAATGGAAACTGGGGTAATATAGAGGTTTGAGGAACTTAATCTAAGCTATTGGGGGAACCCTATTATTTACCATGTATACCCCTTATCGTACCTTAATTTTAGTTCCTCAGCAGCAACACACTAAATCCCCTAAACCCCAACTAAACCCTAAACCCTGAACCCTGAACCCTAAACCCTGAATCCTAAACCCTAAACCCTGAATCCTAAACCCTAAACCTAAACCCTTTGACGCCTAGGCAAAGCGTCCTTAACAAGTGCCTTTGGGAGTATTTGCGTCCTGGTTGCGGCATTGCGCTGGTTTTCTGTGCGAGCCCACTGACGCGGCCTTGGCTTGGGGTTCGGGGATCCCATGGGGGCAAACTATAGAAGTTCACAGGGTTCAGGGTTTAGGATTCAGGGTTTAGGGATTAGGGTCCAGGGTTTAGGGTTTAGGATTCAAGGGCTTAGGGTTTAGGGATTAGGATTTAAAAGTTGTGGGTCTTTTCCCGTTGGCCCTTATCATGAGGGTAGGGGAGACCGCCTCTTTTGGACATACCCAAATGGGTCAACCGAGGATTGCATCAGGGAGTATGGGAAGTAAATGTGGGGTTATATGTACTATAGTCTGAATTCCTTCAGGGGGTTATATAGGGGACTACTATAGGGGTTATGAAGGGGATACTAGGAGTTCAGACTATAGCTCCTGTGAGGGGTAGAGATGCAGGGTGGACTTACCCCATTTGAGGGGCCCTCATAAAATGGGTACCCTAAACCGCATGTGTCCAATCACTCTTGCAGCTCATGTTAAGTTTACGAGTACTGGCACTGTGCCGAATGATTCTTCTCGCTCTATCGTTCTATGCTGCTTTAAGAAGTCTGGTTTAGGTTTTAGGGTTCGGGCGTTCAGTGGCCCCGGGCTTAGGTTGCAACACCGGACGGCAACTTTGTCCACACTTGCAATGGCAACAGTTGCTTGGCAGCGAGTCATATTCCGCTGTTTTGTTTTTTTTTGGGAGTGTGCATGTTGCTTAAAGCCTAATAAGAACTGTTATTATAACCCACGTACAAGCCTACTTAGGGATACGGAATCAACTTGGATATAGTTACCCCTAAGTCCCAAATCCAAAGCCCTAGAACTCATGAAGGGTATACATACGTGAAAAGCCCCTCCAAGTTTAGGAGGGTCTCCACGTCGCATGCCCGTGCTAGGCCACCCATGCGCAACATCAGCAAATTGCAGCAAGCGAGTTCAGAGTTTAGGGTTTCAGGGTCTAGGGCCAAGATTGAAACCTGACCCCCTTATCCCAATAGTAGCCCGTATAGTGCCATGATATGTTAGGCGAATATAGGTTTATGAGGGGGAGTGGAGGCGTTTAGTAATAGGGAGAGGGGATAAAACTTACAATCCAGCATCTCCTTGGGACTTAGTTTCGACCTTGGACGCTGAACCCTCTGGGATTCCTGTATGCTCCTCTTATAGGTACCTAGGGCTTCAGCCTTAGGAGCGTTCCTAAGTGCCACGTAGGCTTACTTTGCCTAGAAAGGCCTTAAGATCCCGAAGGCTGCGTTGCAGTTAAGGAACTTGAATTCAGTTACTACGATAGGGAAAAGCTATTATCTACTCCATATGGATATTACTATGGTAACTTAAACCCTCAACCCTATATACCCATACCATGGTTGCTTGATTTAAGTTCCTCAACGCCAACCAACTCGGAAGAAGCCAGCATATGGGGCCTCCCCTCTGGACTCTGGACCTGGAGAGACATGGAGCCGCTGCCAATATTAGTGCTATTAAGGAAGTCTAACTGGTGGACATAGGGGTCCTTTTTGTGGTGTAGTGCAATATTTAATGTAGTCCTAATAAGGAGCATGTCCATGTAGAATATGTAAGAAATGTTGACACTTCAGATGATCGACTATCTGAGTCCGCGATGTAAGAAATATTGACTGTAGTTCACATGACGTAAGTCTTCGCAGGACCCTCACCTTGTAATAGTGGTAGAATAGGAATACAAGAGGACCCTAATATAATCCTTATTATCCCCTATAGTCACTATTACTGGGTTGGG
>CAJNIZ010043562.1:40544-53719 GCA_905231905.1 Symbiodinium pilosum | reverse complement strand
GGGGATTATAGGGATTAGGGGTTTCCCAAAATTAGGGGTACGTGTTTTGGGGGTCCCAATAAGAAGAGCTATGATATTCTGGGGTCTATATTGGGGGTTCTTCGTTTTTTGGGGAAACTACCGAGATTGCTAAAGGTATGGCAGAAAGTGGATCGTTGATTTTGCCGTCCTTGTCAAGCAGGTCATAGATGTCGTCCAAAGCCGCGCGAATTTTCTCCGGCCTCGAAAGCTCAAAGGAAAGCAAAACTAGAATCCTGCGGATGATGGACAGAGCTTATTGCTTTACCTTGGGCTGACCTGTCAAGAACAAGTAGTCACACCGTAGTGCGGGTACTGCTGACTATGATCATTTTCGGCTGGTACCTTTCCATCTTGATGGCCAACCCGACACTCTTCGACTTTGGAGCCGGCCAGTCGTGTGTCTGTGGTGTATAGTACTTTCCATTCTACTTTCCATTATCCCAGTATTTCCCCAATAGAACCCTAATGTTACCCCAACATAACCCCAATATTATCCCAATGCTTGCTGTTCCAGTCTCGCAGACTGCTGGCAGCCAAGGGGCGGTGGCTGAAAGTACGGTGTGAAGTCAATCTCCGGATTCGATTTGAATTCCCTGCCATCCAGGCATTTGTATGCAGACCTAGAGGTCATGGCACCCTTGAAAGGCAGGAGTCCCCGTAATGAAGAAAGGCTGCCAGTATGCAAAATTATGGAAGCATCAAGGCTCCACAAACCTTGCAGGATTGGCGTCACCAAGGTTTTTATGTTCTCGCGGGACTCCTTGATGATGCCTATCGCCTCAACAATGTGGCTGAGAAAGTTCTAGCCGGCGACGCTACTCAGGGCAAGCAGGAAAGAGTCTGCGCCTTCTGTGCTTTTTCGGAAGTCACGTCTCCGACAGGCTTCCTGTTGAAAAGTGAGCTCAATCAAATGCCTTCAACCGTCGCATGGATCCACTTGCTGCCGTCATTTGAGTGCTCACAAAGTCTGCACTTGCGTTTAGGGATTCCGACCATAGTCTTTCGTGGAGTTGAAAGGGAATCTGACCACCATGCAATCCCGATATGGGCCTTGAAGGAGGTTCAATCTCGTCCAGGGCTCGGTAATCAAAGGCGATAGGAACGGCATTGACGCCCTCAGCTCAAAAAGCAACAAACTGCTGTTGGACCAAGAACACACCCAGTGAGTGAGAGTGGTTGCAGGTAGCTGGCAGAAATCTATCGGAATTCTGCTTGCAGGCCAGTACTATGACAAATAGGCTGGCCCTGCCTGCAATGATGACCATTGTTCAGCACTCTACAGTTCTATTGAGATATTCTGCTACTTGCAACTCCTTTCATGAAGCAGGTGGTCAAAATCCTGGTCTCCTTTTGGGGACACTAATTATCAGGAATAAAAGGGGCCGTACTATGTTGGGGGCCCAAAGCCCTAAGCCCTAAACCCTGTAAACTCTTTTCCCCTCCTCAAGCCTGAATGCCCAAACCCCTACGCCCTAAACCCTAAACCCTGTAAACCCTAAACCCCTCAAGCCTAAACGCCCAAACCCGCTACGCCCTAAACCCTAAACCCTGTAAACCCTAAACCCGTCAACCCTAAACGCCCTAACCCCTAACCCAAAACCGCCTACCATGGGGTATTCAGGAGCCTGTGAAGGGAGAAGTAGCGCTGCAGCGCTGAGCTCCCAAAGCCTGCCCAAATATGGGGTTTAGGTTTAGGGTTTACGGTTGGGATAATGGAAAAGAAAATGGAAGCTACTATTTAGGGTTTAGGGTTTAGGGTTCCCAAAATTAGGGGTAACCTTGGGTTTAGGTTTAGGGTTTAGGGTTGGGATAATGGAAAAGAAAATGGTATCTACTTTTTAGGGTTCAGGGTTAAGGGATATTGGAGCTTCCCAAATTAGGGTACCTTTAAAGGGGCTTAAGGGATTAAATGAGGGTTTACTTTCTGGTGCTCCCTACACTCCGGTTTATAATATCTAGGGGTCTGTATTGGGATGCTCCTTTTGATGGAAACTCTGACATTCTGAGGGAACGACCATATTGGGGTCATATAGGGGAATGGAAAGGAAAATGAAACGACGAATTTATGACAGGGTATATATGAGGTTATACAGGGTAGTGGTAAAGAACATGGAAACTACCATCCCATTTAGGGCTGAGGGCTTAGGTGGAATGGAAAGGAAATGCCATCCTATTTGCAGTCGAGGGCTTAGTGAGAAGCTTGCAGAAGCGTGCCGCGTGTTGTAGGTGGCGGAGCAAAGTGGAAGATTCCAAGCAAGATGATTCCCCTCTGTACAAGCGATATACTATCTCTTTTCTGTGGATATTTGTTAAAAAGACCACGAATTGTTTCGGAAACCCAACGTCACTAATCCCTGTCCATCCCCCTATAACATGTAACCCCTTTCAACACACCCCTGAATCCCCAATTGTTCGATTTAGCGAACGCTGCCTCCGTCGGCTGAAGTCGCTCTCCAGTCCTCCGTCTGAGTTGCGTGCAACATCACAACTTTGAAGCTGGCAAGGGTTTAGCGTGTAGGGTGGAGGATTAGAAAGGAACTGCTAACAATGGTTTAGGGTGTAGGGTGGAGGATTAGAAAGGAACCGCTAACAATGGTTTAGGGTGTAGGGTGGGGGATTAGCAAGGAACTGCTCAAAGGATTTATAGGTCATGTTATCGCAATAACGGAAGATGACATGGACAAACAATGGAAAATGGAGTGCCTGGGGGTTGTAGGGATACTTATAAGAATTTGTAAGGTTTTGGATTGACGTGCTGAGATTTAGTCTTAGGGTTTGGGTGGGTTTATAAGTGGGGTAGGGAATGACAGAATCGCAAAGAAACTGCAAACTATTGACGACCAGTAAGGTTACAACTCTTACAGCCCTTGTTGATTGTCCTGATAATATGTGGTATCGTATTTTCGGGGGTATATGATGGGGCCTGATATTTGAAGGTTTCGCAAATACGGGCACTCAGGGACTCAGGGATATGGCTGGGGACAACTCAGGGATTGTGGGATCCAATTTGTAGGCATTTATAGAGTAATTTCGGAAGGCTCCCCAAAACCTGAACCCTAAACTCTGTACCCATCCGTCACGGAACTTGGCTGCCTTGGGAGGCTCTGGGAGCTTGTAGAAAAGCGGTGTTGCTCAAAGCCAGGAGCACCGCCTCGAAGCAGGGATCCCACTGTGCTTCGTCAGCCTCTATATCAGCCTTTCTTATCATCATATTTTGAGGAGATATGTGTATATGTCTATCTACACATCAATTCATTTATGTGCCGTTATGTATAGTCATAGTCCCCCTTAAGTAGATAGCTTATGGGGGGCTGTATGCTGTACCGCGAAACCCTTGAGCTGCTGGGCTGCTGGGCCAGAGCGATCGCCACGCCGGCACATCGCCTGCCCGCAACGCGCCAAGAGCTAGTAGTTTCCCTAAGTAAGGGGACCCTAATATGGACCCCAAAAATGCTACAATCCTTATGATGTGGACTCCCTAATTTAGGGAAACCCTAAACCTCAATCCCTAGATTAAACCTTATACAAGCCCTATGTAACCCCCCCTCTCTCTCTCTATATATGTATACAACGAATCCACATGAGCTACTGTTTAAACTCCTAGTAGCCCCCTTAATATCCCCTTTTGGTAGTCCCCTATTTAAGCCCCATTATAACTCCCTTTTAAAGAGATTGGACCGTAGCTCACATGCTGAGGGAAGCCGGGAGCCACTGGCCTGATGTAAGCTTTGCGTTTTACCATGGCCATATTTTTCCAGATGGCACAACAGGAGTGAACTTTCTTTACTACTGAAACTGTTACTAGTAGAATATTATTCCTGTTGTTCCTGTACTATTCTTACCAGTGTTATGACTATTACCATTTCTACGGTTGCTTCCGGATTGGACATGTCCTCGAAACGTGGTGCTCTTCCTGCGCTTTGCTGCAAGAGTGTTCAAACTGTCCAAAGAGCTGCCAACGCTGAGCAAGTGGGCTCTGTGCAATGACTTGCCTCAAGCCATCCCGATGCTGGCATGCGCTTTTTTCTGCAGGCAATACTCCGTGTACTTCAGCAAGCAGGAAAACATGGAAATAGTGTACTCTGGAAGCATAACCGTCATGACCAAACAGAAAGATTGTGTCAGCTGACTTGTTTGCATGCTTCCGCCAATAAAGCTTCAGGTCAAGAGCAACTGTACAAAGGCCACGACCACCAGCTCTTTGACACTACTGATTCTCTTTTGTCATAACTAAACCAGAGGTGGCAGCAAAGATGCATCTGTACAGTTTGCCAATGTACGGTTCTGTCTCTGTTGCCACTCGCGGAATTGAACTACAATGCAAGCTTGTCGGCATCCCAGAAGGAACCAAAAAAACCTCATATTTGAAACGATGATCTTCCTTCCAGAAAAAGTCCAGGAGACCTGCACAATGTCAGCGACTTGACGGAACTGGCTTACATCTCAGAACGGCGCATCCATCGCATGCATCTTTCATGCATCTGCGGATGCAAGCCGTGCTGACAAATCCAACCTGGCGCGAACAGACTCTTCAACATGTTCGCTAGTGTAGGGCGCAGAGACATCCAAGCCGATCGAAAAACCAAGTGCCAATCAAGTCAGGAGCTCTTACCAATCGTTTTCGCTTCGTTGGTACGTGCCGGCAATCTATCATCCTGGCAACAAGCGGATTCTGAAACAAACTGGTATGGCAAAGGGACCCCAGCACACGTGGGCGTCCTTCATTATCCTTTCCTTGACCCGGAAGGTCGGTATCTCTGCCTGGGCGATGAAGCAGCTCTAGGTTTTTACATGACCAGAACAGGGATTTGGGATTTATGAGGCCATAGTTATGTAGAAGTCTAAAGGGAACCTATACACTGTTTCCATATCAGTTTCTTTTTTGTTTTCCATTTGATTCTCCATTCTAGCATTCATATTCCCTGACTCCCTACATCTACATTTCTTTGGGGTATCTGAAGCTATACTTCTGTAGAGGTCATGATGGGATGGTATCTGTAATTCTCGAAGCTTATACATGACTCTGCCCGAAACACTAAACCCTAAATCCTAAACACTAAATCCTAAATCCTAAACCCCGCTCAGCCCGCGCGTCTCGCCGCGCTTCCACACGACCAAAATTGTACAAAGGCACAAAAACCCTGTAAATACAGCACAAATCGGGGTTGGGACGGACTACAGGGGCTCTTAAGTTAGGATGATTTTTTTACCAAAAAAATCATCCCAGTGCATCACCTCTCAGGAAAAAAGGCGGCAAGAACAGCTTTTCCTGGATGCTCTGGTAGCCGTATGCTCTTGGAACCGAACGAAATTAGGATTTTGGCATGGATGCTTTGTCAACCGTATGCTCTTGGAACCCGAACGAAATTATGATTTTGGAATGGATGCTCTGATTTTGGCATGGATGCTCTGGTAACCGTATGGAGGGGAGGGCGCGCAGCACTTGCGGCCTAAACGGCAGCATCATATGGCCAGTGCAGGGTATTTCACATGTGCTCTCCTGCGGCGTAACGTCCGGGCTGCGGGCGAAACCTTAAATCCTAAACCCTGAACCCCAAACCCCAAACCCTAACTCCGAGCCCCCGGCTGCCTCCTGGACGAGCTCCAGAACATGATGGCATCCTCTTTGAGAAAGCCACACAGCTTGAGGGTATAGGATTTAGGATTTAGGGTTTAGGAGTTTTTGTTTTACAGCCCCAACGGCCTTTTAGGTCTAGCATATAGCTTGGGGGTCTTGATTGCCCAGTCGGACTACGCAAAGACTAGCTACAGTAAGCCCCGTTCAGTACAGCTCGTGATTCACAAACTTCGGCCATACGCTTACTCGGTCACCCACACCAGGAGGTACAGGATGGCAAGGTGGAGGTCGCAAACACGAATGCCACACACGCAAGATTCGGCCCTCTTGTCAACCCCTGAGACTTCCACAAAAGCAAGCTCGACCTCTGAGATCACATCCACTTCTACGACAGTGCAAGCAATAGGTTTAGGAATTTAGGGTTTTATATTGGGATTCTGTACAGTCAAAACAGGGTTTATATAGGGATTATCTATAGGATTTATGTGGTGATTATATGTAAGGTCGAAATCGGGATCAGATATAGGGTTTATATAGGGATTATATAGGGATTTTTATAGGGGCTGTGTAGGGTTTACATGGGGATTACATTTTGTGAAAATGGGTTTATATAGGCTCTATATACAGGGAACAATGGAGAAGAACATGGAAACTACTATAGTATATTGTGATATACATTGGAATATGACTTATTACCTACAAAGCACTAGTAAGTTTTGTACTGGTGAAGGACAAACTCCTGCCAGACTGCCAAGAATCCTATGGTATGGGTATATAGGGTCATGCAGCAGTGCAGGAGTTTGTCCCTCCACCGCAGCTTGCGTCATTTCGTTGCATGGACTGAGAATCTGACGTCCGAAAGTGACGATGAGCCTCAGCGGGCAGGCTTCATTCTGCAACAGACTTGGTAGCATAGGAACCTTGATTAAAAAACCTAGTTTAGGTGTAGTGGTGTCATCTGAGGAACCATCAGAGAAATACGACTCGGTTTTGCAAGTCTTTAAATGGCGGCCTTCCAAAGCTGGAAGCGGGTCTGCTGCACCGAAGTTCGGAAAGCTGGTACCCTGAGTTGTTGCCGTTTGCTTCCAAATCGCGGTGCCTTTGCGAGGCTTTTTGGATCCTGTACAACCCCAGTACAACTCCAATATAACCCCAATATAACCCCAATATAACCCCAATACAACCCCCATATAACCCCTATATAACTCCAATATAACCCCAATGCAACCCCAATATAACCCCTATATAACATTATATAACCCCAATATAACCCCAATATAACCCCAATATAACTCCAATATAACCCCGATACAACCCCAATATAACCCCTATATAACCCCAATATAACCCCAATATAACTCCAATATAACCCCTATATAGCATGTTGAAGGTGTGTAGGGGCCTGCTCTTTCTGGCGAAGGCTGAGATGATCATCGGCCGTACACCCCAAAAACGTCCTTGTAATTAGTTGAAAGATCACTCCAACGGGATACCAAGTTTGCATAGTTTAGGGTTTAGAGCTTAGGGTCAGATAGGGGTTATTATTCATTTATTTTTTTTGGTCACGCCTTTTCTCCAGTGCCAGGTTATTGGGTTTTAGGGTTCAGGCTTTAGGGGATAAGGGAAAAGAAAAACTGTTTAGGGTGTATTAGTATATGCTACTGTTAGTATTACTGGTACTATTATATCTAAGTAAGACAAGCCAACTTATAACCACAAAATCAGGGGACCCCAACATAGACCTCGACATACTATAGTCCTCATTTTTGGGACCCCCAACATGCTGGCCCTAAATTTGGGAAATCCCCATACAGTTACCAGGCTAGATAACACTAGCATCTCATCATGTACCCATCTGGGCTGTTTCAAAATTATGGGCCCTTTTGGTTCTAGTTTATATTACGGCATCTAATAATTAGGGGTACCAATATGGGACCCTAATTTTGGGAACTACCGCCAAACCCTAAACCCTTAATACTAGTTTCCATTTGCTTTTACATTATCCCTATATAACCACTATAGTCCTTATATCCCTATACCCTAAACCTTAATTTTGGGGAAATAGCCATCCAGCTCTTAGGACTTGGCTCACCTGCTTCTCCGTGTTTCCAGCTTCCTGAGAAACATGTGGGTGGTTGTCAAATCTATGTTCCTTTTTTGGGTACCCTAAATATTCGGTGCCATATTATAATAGGGATCCAAAAGGGGCCCATAATTTTTGACAACCACCCATAGAACCCATTATAGTGGTTTCCATTTTCTTTTCCATTGTCCCCCATATAACCCCAATATAACCCCAATGTTACCTTAATGGGTACCATAATTAAAGGTCCCTGTAAAGAAGGCACCTGGGGGAATACGCTTCGTTAAAAGGGGATCCTAACCAAACAGGGAAGCTACCTTTTAGCCATTTTGGGTTGGGGCTGTTTGCTGGCCTCTGAAAAGGTGTCGGGGCAGCTTTTGGGAAAACCCTAACCTCTAAACCCTAGAGAAGCAAATCTTCGACACCTGAAGCTAAGATTTGGATTCCTCTGATTTGCGCCTTCCGATAATAAGATAGAAGTGATTGTAGAATTTGCATCCCAGTGCGTCCTTTCTCTGGCACTGCGTCATCTTGCTGTTCGTTTAGAGGACACTGTTTTTGGGTCCGAAAACTAGAGTACCCCCGCGGACCTCATGAATGTATTTATTCGCAACGTGTTAGGAAGGTAGAGTGCTCCCCCTTAAGGACCGCAGAAAGATCATATTGTGAGAGTCCCAGAGTAGAGCCACGGTATAATCCCACTTGCCGAGGTTTAGGGTTTAGGGCTTCCTTTGCAATTTTTTTCCATTTGATCTTCCATCATACCTTTACGTACTCCCCATGTAATTACCCGTGTAATTACAACAAATAACAATATCCCGTGCAAATCCCTATGCCTGTATGTAATTTCCATATAATCTGCGTACCTCCCAAGTCAGAACCCTGAACGCTACATCTTCCAATAAACCTAATTTTCTATTTCACTGTTCATTTTCTTTTCTCTTTTGCATTCCCTAAGCCCTAGACGCCTGAACCCCCCTACACTGACAGAATCCCCCTGTAATCCCCATACCTCCCAAGAGCCTTCGCGATCAAAACCCTTAAACCCTATGCATCCCCATAACCCCTATACAGGCCCCATCCGAGCTATAGTCTAAACTCCTAGTATCACCCTTAATAGCCTCTTTAGCACTTCCCTATATAAGCCCTTACATATATAAACCCCTTTAAGGAATTTTCACTATACCTCATATCATCCCCTATATAACCCTATAGAATCCCCTACAAGAACCATCAAAGGGCCTTCGCGAGCCCTGCCAACTTCGATTCGGAGGCTCCCCCCAGCCCCAAACCTTGATGCCAGGCGGGGTAATTGCTTCAAGTTGACGTGGGTGCGGGACCTTGTGCTACTTGGGGGCCTGAGGATAAAGGGTTTAGGGTTATATGGTGGGTTATATTGGGATATTCTCCCAATAATGGAGACTTACATGGAAAAACTGGACAATGGCATGGCAACTGAAATTATCTGAGTGTACAGCTGTTGGGAAGGGATTTCCCAAATTGAGTGGTCATTTTGGGAAACGCAATATTATAGGGACCCGAAGAGGGACTAAAGGGATCCATGCTAATTTTCATCAGCTCCCACTATTTGGAGTGTATGTGGATGATCTTTTTGGCGCACACCTTGCTTCCCCCATCCAGGCAAACAGATTCACGGAAGCCCCTACATCCCAAACCCAAAACCCTGAAACTCTGAACCCTAATCCCTGAACCCGTAAACCCAAAACCCCAAACCGTGCAGCCGGCTCAAACCATCCGTTCTCAACCTTGCCATTGTGGAGCCACAGCCACCTCCTGAGGATTCACACTATCTTGCGGCAAGACGTGACTCTGGGTATATAGGGGATATTATGTAGGGGCTATCTTATATTGGGATGATGGAAAAATGGGAAACTACAGGGATCTTAGTGATCATATAGATTTTTGGTTTATATTAGGGTTATATTGGTCCCCATAATTGGGGTCCCCTCTTTTAGCCTTTTTTCTTCAGAAAAAAGGGCGCCTGCGCCCACCAAAGTCCCAATCTCCCAGCTCTTCTGCTGCAGCTGGCCTGGCGTGGCTTTGGCTGCTAAATCCTGATCTTCGTCACGTCTCGCAATGCTTCTGCTCGACCCTAAACCCTTAAACCTTAAACCCTTAAACCCTAAACCCTTAAACCCTAAACCCTAAACCCTAAACCCTAGCCAGGCGTTGAAGGGTGAACCCAGTAAATGGCGAAGATGAAGTCGACTCCAGTGACTGCCTCGGCAGTCCTGGTATCAGGACAGACTCCACACCGTGTCACACTTGTAATATTAATGGAAATAACAATATTAATGGAAATAGTAATATTAGTGGAAATAGTAATATTAATAGTAGTAGTAATACTCATAATAGTAACCATAACTATGATCCACTATTACCTTTGGTATTACTAATAGTGATAAAAACCATATTCTTAATACTAACACTCATACGCAGCATGTCGCGGCACCCATAGCCGCGTCCTCGACGCCCTCGGTGCCCTCGTGCCAACCCTCAGGTTCAAGGTCAGGAATATACAGGGATTTAGGGATACATAGGGCCATATAGGGAAACATAGGGTTATATAGGGATATCTACCCAGTGCTGAAGCATGCTGAAGCAGCACACATTGTGAAACCCTGAGACCTTGAGCTGCCGGCTAGCTTGCACCCATCGATGACGCTGCAAGAAAGCCAAGCAAACGACTGCCTCAGCAGGACGTGGCTGGTTGTCCATAGCCACTGGCCGCACTTTCCATCTCATTTTCCATGTTTTTTGCATTTGGTCGACTATTAGTAGGGTAACACGACCTATTGATCCCAATGGTAGTCCCTCCCCACAAATATATTCGCTTTCATTTCATTTTGAATTTGATTCTCCATCATTGGAGAAATATCCCAAAACTGTAAATCTTTCATCTCCGTGTATCCCCACGTCTGACCCCGGTATATCCCTCATAGCAGTTGCAGCAGGCACCTGAGGCTTGAGCTAAGAACACAACTGCAAGTCGCCTTGTGTCTGCTAAGCCTCATCTGTATCAAAACACTTTAGGGTTATACTGGGGTTATATGGGGATAATGGAGAATACAATGGAACCATTATAATGGGTTATATCTGTGTTATATCTGGTTTGGGGCTTAGGGTTTCCAATCTGCGCTACCGACTTTCTTGCAGAGTCTAGGCTGCAAGCGTCTATGCACCAGCTGCAGAACCGCCGTCATCGCGCAAGGAACATCTGGATGTGAAAGCCACGGGAATGTTTCATGAACTGCGTTGCTTCGCTGTGCCTTGCCGTATGACAGCCTGTCAGGCATGTTGATGGCCTACGAGGCACCAAAGGCTTTCACCTTTGCATGAGCCGGATCCAAAGGCTCCGCGTGAACGTCATCTAATCATGGAGGATCACATGGACAAGAAAATGGAATTTGAAGCGGACGCCGACATTTCGATTTCAGGGTTTGTGGACTGACTCCTAGCCATGAGGAACCACATGGAAAAGAAAACAGACAATGACATGGAAACTGGAATGTCGCCCTCAACCACAGTTTCCATTTCATCTTCAGTTTGTTCCATCTGATTCTCCAGTATTCGGGGGGGGTGGGGGGGGTCGTGATATCCCCCTATTATCCCTATCACCCCTCACTATTCCTTTTATATATATATATATATCTAATATACTATCCCCAATTCTACAGTACTAGGGGTCACATGACCTTTGAATTACGCTTTCTGATTCGTCGTGACTTTCTTACTGGGGGCTGGTAGGGAATAAGGGAATATAGTGTATAGCTATATAGGAAGTATACAGGGATATTCCTAACTAACCACCAATAAGGACAAGGTCCCGGCACTTTCTTGCGCATCCAATGTCAATTTTAGACTATGTACGACATCGCCGACTAAAGCGCGCAGACCCAAGCACGTGCAGGCTGAGCAGCTGCAACCCCTCACTACTTTGCCTACTTTAAGAGCGGGTGCTAAAGGCACATCAAAAGCACTTGCAATGTTCGATACATATGCTTGGGTTTCGTACGTCACTTCCGCCTGGCAGCATTGTGTATGAATCGCGCCGCTGCTGATTCTGCATTTTCTTTTACATTATCCCAGTATATAACCCCAATATACTATAGTAGTTTGCATGTTCTTTTCCATCATCCTAAACCCTAAACCCTAAACTCTAAACCCTAAATCCTATACCCAGGGGTTTCCATGTTGATTTCCCTTACCCCTATAATGGAACGGCTTTTGCAAGCTTACCCATCTAGTCTGAGCTGCAGGCCAAAGAGCCCAAAAGCTGGCGCTGGCTGTGATCAAGAAAGACCCAAAAATAGGGTATATAGAGGGTTTTTTTTGGGGGTTGCATAGGGATGATATAGGGTTATATGAGCTTTAGCCTAAACTCCTAAAAGGGGGTTATATAGGGGGTTTACAGGAAATATATGGGAAGTATATAGGGATTAGATAGGGTTTAGGGTCTCAACTCCTTAAAGGGAGTTATATGGGGGATTCTATGGGGGAGTATTATGAGGGGTTCTAAGGGGGACACTGGAAGTTCTGCCTATAGCTTAGATGAGGGCACGTTCCAACTGCATTGTGCTTCCAAACTGTCTGCTCTTTGATTTTGCTGCGTGCAGTCGACTCACGACTCCAAACTACCTGGACTGGCGCCATGTTCACTTGCAGCCTGAAAATGATGTGTATGCAGGCAAGTTAACAAACACCTCCACACCTGACAACCTCCCTGCTCAACTCCTCAATGGAAATTGTATACTCAACATGGCAGCCGTGCTGTTAAGCGCAAGAACATTCTTCAAAGTTCTGCGATCAAAGTTGTCCCGTTTGGGAACGTCAAACTGATGCATGCTGACAGGAGATGACTGGCTTGACAAGAAGTACTTGAGATACCAGCGAGCGAATAGCACTGTAGTTGGGTCTGTCAGCTTCCTAGAGGAGCGATCCGAACTTGAAGGTGCATTAGATGCAGGCCTGCAACTAATGCGCCCTATGGCACTATCGCAGTGGCGCGTAAAAAACTTACTCCCAGCTTTCTCGAGCATCTCTGGTCACGCCCACCATGCTACCTGCAAGGACTGGGCCACCATGAAGCTCGCAGCAGCTAAACGGGGAATTGGGTATTAGGACGCTGATCAGGGATTATGTAGGGACCACTGACTATAGAGATCCCTCCTCTCCTTCCTTGCCAGGCACTTAAACCCTAACCTCAACTCTCTAAACCCTGACCCCTAAACCCTCAACTCTAAACCCTGAACCCTGAACCCTGAACCCTAAACCCTAAACCCTACTAAACCCTGAACCCTACACCCTAGGGAGGGGGACGCTGTGGACGCTAGTCTTTTTTGTAGTTTTGGTGCTAACCAAGAAAACTTTTCTTGAAATGTAAAAAAGGTGTCTGAAAGAAACCACAAGCATTCTCCATAGTCTGTTCATTCCACCAAACCTTCTCCATTGGAGGAGAGAACTCAAGCTCCA
>CAJNIZ010043562.1:18407-32673 GCA_905231905.1 Symbiodinium pilosum | reverse complement strand
ATATAACCCCCCTTTAATGAGTTTAGACTATAGCTCATGTGGCCTCTAAGGCTTCCTTGAGGCGATTTGCCTTGGACTTTCGAGGCCTCGGTGACAGAGTGGCCCAGATTTCCAGCAAAGTTCTCAAGGTGTTAGGGTTTAGGGTTTAGGGTTAGGGGTCAAACCTTTTTGGGGGATCCTTGAAAAGGACTATAGCATTTTGGGAACTATGTTGTATATTGGGGTCCCCTATTTATGGAAACTACCAAATACAAGTCTTACTCGAACCAAAAGAAAAAGGTGGACCATCCCCTATACCTTGCTAGCCCAGTAACCATATTACAATAAGGGTACCCTTTTTTCTGTTGGTATATTATATATGGGAACCNNGGAACCCAAAACCCAAAAAGGGTAAAAGGGTACCACTGGGGTTCTTCCTAGATACAGAAGAAAGCCAGAACTGGTACCTTCCCTCCTCCCCCTGCCGCCAAGATCAGGCGAACTGGCTTCATTTTGAGTA
Organism: Symbiodinium pilosum; assembly: GCA_905231905.1. Lineage (NCBI taxonomy): Eukaryota > Dinophyceae > Suessiales > Symbiodiniaceae > Symbiodinium > Symbiodinium pilosum. Next base: position 32,174 of record CAJNIZ010043562.1, on the reverse strand, counting down.
TGCATTGACAGTTATATGAGCTAGAGTCTAAACTCCTTCAAGGGGGTTATATAGGAGATTACAGGAGTATTAAAGGGGTCAATAAGGAGGATACTAGGAGTTTAGACTATAATATGCATGTTATGAAGATAGCATGTATGTATCACGCCCATGGGCATATGAATCTATCTGACATGCGTGGAGGTTTGGTTTACGGAAACAACTAGACTTCTCACGTGTCCACAAGCTCTGAAGGACATACCGGGCGCGTGGCTTCTCCACAGAAGCCTCAACATGACTCCGATGTGGGCCGTGCAAACGGTTATGACCACACACTCACTTCATGCCTTTCCCTGGAGCAGTTGAGAGCACTTTTGTCAACCAGCCTGTCCCTTTGGGCTGCCACATTAAACGAGACCAGATGGTGCCTTCGCCTGGTGAAGCCTTTCGCTTCGCGAGAGGCAAGCGATGGCGTGAGTGCTGGACATTCTGCTTGGTGGCAACGTTGGCGCTCGCCGTCAGCACGGGAATCCGCAAAACTAAGAGCGTATGAGAGGGTAAACAGGTACTGGTTGAGTGATGTTGAGTGGCTAACACATGCCAAGTTTCTGGGCGGTGTCCAGGCTGTGGCGACGCTGGTGAACTAACGAACTACTCAAAGGCCACCCAGCTTCTTGCGGATGAGTTCCAGCAGATCCTCCTTGACCATGCCACAAGTTGGATATTGAATGCCAGCGTCGGGATTCCCAACCAGAACGTGCTCGAAAGATGACTTCGTGATTGGTCGGTATAGAACACCCGAGGCCAAGGGGTTGGAGTCAGACTTCAGAAGCATCTGCATTGACTCGTCCAAGGGCCCAAGGCTCTTCACATCGTGACAAATGAAAGCGAGGGCCTTGGAATTCCTTTCCCTCAGTCGAGAGGCAATCTCTGAGAAGATAGTAGGGCCAACTTCGGAACTGCAGAGGAGAATCCCATACGCTGGCTGCACAGTCAGCGCCATGCGTGTCGCGTCCATTGTGCTGACGGCTAGGTCGAAATCGAATTTGGACCGTCGCAGCACCTCCTGTGTCTCCAGTTGAAGTTGGAAATTGTTGACGGCCTTCGTTGAGCTGGCCACAGCTGCGGCGACTGCACTTTGCACAGCAGATGCGGTCGGAGCAGGTTCCAATACCAGCACACGAGGCTTCGCAAATGCCATGTATCTTAGGCGAGATGCGAAACCGATCCCACCCGTCCGAGGACCAGACGGATTCTCGCTAAAGATGAGCTCGCCTCTTGCGAACATCAATAGCCAAGGAGCCTCTCGCACGCCATAGTTTGTGACTAAAGGATTGGTGTTCTTCCCTGCCGAGAAGATCGCCCCAGCTTCTGCAAGGTCCGTAATGCAAAACAAGACGTTATCTCCGGCTGCCTTAAGCTCAGACCAGGCAGCCTCCGCCATGATCTGGGCATGGGAGCTGGAGCTGTACTGAGACTTTCGAGCCCAGCTGGCCACCACCAGAACCACCATCAACTGCCCTGCCTCCAGGCTCTGAGCGCGCCCTGTCACATCGTGGCAGGAGATGTGCTCCAAAGAGGCTGGTGGAGTGACGACCACAGGCTCAGAGTAAGGCTTTCCTGGATGGGGCTCAGGCCACAAGAAACCTTCGCGCAAAGCCTTGTTGATGGGCAAGCGAGCCAACTTTGGATGGATCTTGTCCGCCAGATTCTTCTTGAGGAGATGGTCGTGCGTAAAGTCTATGCGCCCTTCGGTGAATTTCTTGAAGGCTTCTACTGGAAGTCTCATCGTTCCTTCAGAAGCAGATTTGTTCAGCTTGCTGCTGGAGGGCGAGCTGCCCCCGACTGAAGTTGTGAGGCAAGAGCTGCTGCTCTTGAGTTTCACCGTCTTGTCAAGCAAGCCTGTGCTTTCCGTCATGATCAGACATGAGGTCTCAAGGGATGCCTGGGAAGACATATTGATTGCACTGCTGACCTCACGTGGATTTGTTGTTGCTGGCAACGACAAGCCCCCACCTCGGGAGGCAAGCTTCCAGACCTCACCGATATGGAATGTGTAGCTGATTCCTCCACAATTGAAGTCCAGAGAGGTTGTTCCGCTCGCCGGGTTGTAGGTCACCACCAGCTCCGGACACAAACGCAAACTGAGTGGATCAAGGGAGGTAGTGTCACCTGCAAGTGCTGCGCGGCTCATGCGTGTTCTGGAACCATTCGGACCAGATGTGACGACTGTGACATGAGTAGGCGTGACCTCGTAGCAGCCACGACAGCCGGCACCATCTGGCGGTGATTCAAAAAGGCCAACGCCCCACTCGTCCATGACTCCCAACAGCCTAGTTCGACCACGGCGGTCTCGCTTTGAGTCGTCAGGACTGGAAGCACGGAAGTGTGGAGAATTCTCTGAGACCGCGCTCTTCACGGAGAACTCGGAGCGGGCGTATGCAATGGCACTGATGCGCCTCGACTGATGGTGAGACGATATGCAAACAGCCTTCTTGCCGGAGGGGTAACTGGCCACCCCAGTACCATCCTCCTGACACTGCACTGCGGCCAGTCCTTCTGGGTATGCCAGGCTGACCAATGGAAAGATGGGTCCCAAATCTGCGCGAAGATCACCGTGCTGAGCAGACCATTTGGGGTCATTCGGACGGCGAGGCTCAAACTGCTCGCCAGCAGCTCGCCGCCGTGGCTCAAGGATCTTTGACTTGGACATCACTCCACAAACATTTCCGTGGACCTTGCCCGCGAACTACAACTATTGCTTCAGAGCCACCTAGCTTTTGGCTCCGGGCACTACCTTGAGCAAAGTAGAAGTCCACGGTAGGTGTCCTTGGGAACACTTGCATGCAGGTACCAAGAGCTGCTCAACACCATTTCTTCTTGGTCGTCTGACAGAACAGCCGCTGACTTTGTACATGCATGAGTGTTTTCTTGATAGCCAGGGTCCCCAACACACAGCCCTAATTATTCCCTAACTATGTGCCGATTACAAAGAGTACAGTCAGCTGAATGCTGCAAAACTTCCCACATTAAAGGTTGCTATATAATTTGGGAGCCCACAAACTGGAGCCCAATCTATTGTAGCCCTTATTTTAGGGACCCCCAGCGGCATCCCTTTTCCTTGAAAACCCTGAGTCATGTAAACCACTAAATAATCACAGTTTCCATTTCATTTCCTAAATTTTAATGTCAAACACGATTTTTGTAAAACTTCCCCATCTCATCGCAGCGCTAGCCTCTGCTATCTCCTCGGCTCCAGCAGTTTCCTCTTCCGCCTCAGCTTCCTCCTCGCCAGATATGAGGAGGTTGTCAAAATTACGACCCATAATCCATTGGGGAAATATTAGGGTAATATTAAGGTAATAGTGGGGTTAGGGTTTAGGGTTATATTGGGGTAGTATTAGTGTCATATTTGAATATTTGGGTTATATATCTGGACCTCAAAATGGACCACAAGTTTGAGAACCTACCGTATCTTGCCATGGGATACCAAGGGGCCCTGTTGTATGACCAACAATTTTTCCATACTCACCTATAAACTTCATGCGTTTGTGAGGTGGCTACGGGCATCTTTCTTGAGAAATCCCCATGTCTATTTGGACTGGAGATGCGACGTGCAGTGGAATCCAAACTCCCTTGCTACTGCCTTGACTTTTAGTAAAGGTCCTCACATGCTGACTATGTAGGTATTGCTGGAATGATATACGGGTCTCCAAAATCATAACAGTCACCAAGCCGCAGCCCAAACCATCTGGCGCTTTTTACATTGATTACTTTGACTGGCTTGACTTCCTATCTGCGCTGCAATCTAACCGCGCCGCCGCCCACACGACTGCGAAGCAAAAGCCGTTGGGGGGCATGGAGAGAAGGTTGTTGAGAGGAGGGGGTGGATTCAAGCACCCGGTGGACTGTTGGCACTGACCCAACGCTCAGCTCCTCGATGTTGCGTTGCAAAGTTGCATAAACCCTACCGCACCCATCCGCTCTGGGCACTTCGGCTTGCGATTGCCATGCTCCGTTTCTGATGTCGCTGTAACTTTATGAAAGCACTGATGGCCCTCACAAGACGATTGAAAGATCACTAGCTGATGCCAAAATCTGGATCGGCAACATTTCCCTAACAGCAGATGTTGTTGACCATTGCATGGACAATGCAAAATTATGACATGATCTGGAAGTAGTAGTAATGTAGCGGCCGATCTACATAGAACGAGGTTTTTAGGTATACTGTAACTTGCTAGTCGTTATTTCAAGGATGAAATAATCTTGGTAATTATGCAGGCTTCTACAATACCATTACTGCACTCCCTCCTGGCACAGGTGGCGCCAAGCACTAGCACCAACCTGACCCAATGCGAGCTTGCCTAAATGCGTGTCCACAAATGAGGGAAACATGCATCAAAAACCTTACCATGGTAAAGCCCGCATTGCCACCTGAAAATCACACATCCAAGCCTATGTCGCATACCACCATTATTTCCAGTAATTCCCGTGTTCTTGTCCATTATCCCTATAGAACCTCAATACACTATAGTAGTTTCCATTATGAGCCATTGCCTAAACTCCTAGAATCCCCTTAGTAACCCTTGTAGTAGTCCCCTTTATAATCCCCTATATATCCCCCCTTGAAGGAGTTTAGACTATAGTTCATATATCCACTACCACAAGGCTCCTCCTCTTCTTCCTCCTCCACCGGTTCCTTCTCGGCTGCCTGCTGATCCGTGCCCTCTGACTACTTCTGAAAAAGGAAGATGCCACAAAAACATTGCATAATTCCCCATACTCCCCATGAAATCCCTGCATGTACAGATTCTTATGACCTCAACAAGGAGGCGCAAGGTACTGCTCCAAACATGCGGTTGACTGAAACTCTGCATAATGGAAAATGAAATGGAAACTACTATAGTATAATAGGGTTTATATAGGACTTATAGGGTTTATATTGGGGTTATATTGGGATAATGGAAAATAAAATGGAATGGCCTCCTGAGCCGGCTTTGCTTTGGCTTTTGGAGCCTTTTTGGAGCCTTTCTTGCCCTGCGCACCGAATTTCCAACGTGCAGCACGATGGAAAAGCAAGTCTTGCCTGTTTGGGTACGCACACACGGCAGTTCTGGTAAGCAGATGTAAGAAGAGCACTGTGGGAGATTTTCGGATTACTAGCGCGAGATGGCAATGTTGCTGCTGCTGTTGTCAGGCTGCATCAGAACCAGCTTTAGACATGCCATCCTGGATATGCTCTGACTGAACTATGGCATTCATTGCTGAGAGGTGACAAGGAGCGTCTGTGTGCTGCTTTGCACATGCGAAGGTTCAAGGAACGCCAGGCAAAAAAAACATGTCTCCGCAGGACTGTTGAGCCAGCCTTCTTTGCAGCTTTTACCTTTGGCATTGCGATCGCCTCCGCTGGAACGGTAAGGTGATGCTTGCTCACTCTCCAGTATATGCCTGTATATCCTTCCGGTCTACCAGAGCTGACGGTGGAAGTCTAAACAGTAGTTTCCATCTTAATTTCCAATTTCCCCATATAACCCCAGTATACCCCCAATCTCTGAAAGGATTATTTTGATATATAACCCCAATATACTAAAAAGTAGTTTCCATTTTCTTTTCCATTATCCCTATATAACCCTATATTCGATCTACTTAAGCCCTAAGCCCTGAACCCTAAACCCTAAATCCTAAAATCCTAAGCCCTAAAATCCTAAATCCTAAAACCCTAAACCCTACATTACCCCAACAGCTGGACAAAATCACACACGTAGTGTCTGGACCCAATAAGCGTGCTCCGTGCCGCTCGGGGCTCTTACTAACGCAGAAGCTGAAAACCTGTTGGGAGAAACACTGCATAAGCTGCATACATACATATATATGACCATACACACACATATATATATATACATATACATATATATGTATACACATATATATATATTTTTTTTCTGACCCTTTGTATATGTATATATATATATATGAATGTGTATAGATACACACAGGCTAGCTGCTAGCTTCTAATATGTCTTCTTTTCTCATCATCTTATAGTATGTTTTGATTACTTGGATGTCCTATATCTTATGCATCCACCATCAGCCTCAAAGCGAGACGAACTGTGGCGCCAAGGTTTTTCAGCTGCAGCTAGGCAGGAGAGACTACACGTTTGCTTGCTTCATGCTCTAGTAACTGGTAGGTAGTAGTGGCTGGCTGCAAAGTGGAGAATGTCTGCGCTGCTTGCAGCACCATATGCTTTGAGGTGGACTCTGAGCTGCCAAGGGTTGCTGCCAGGTGCGCTGCTGACAGGTACACAAACTGCAGTATGGAGCAAAAAGGCACGGCATGGCATGGCGAAGATGGGGACAGACTCTAAGCAGGTGTGAACTTTCTGCTAGTGATGCGAAGCACTAAAACGGAAGCCTAAATAAGTACCATAATTTTCCAAACAACCTGGAATCATGAGATTGATAAACCCTAAACCCTGGTGGTTTCTGCGGCATTGTCCCAGCAACCTCGCCATCTGCTTCGGCAGCGTTGCCCCCAGCACCTGGCAGCAAGATCAGCACGCTGGTTTCAGGCCTAAATAATTAAGCGCGGGAGGGATTGTATAGAGGTTGTACATATATGTAGGGTTAGTATAGAGGTTAGATAGGGAATATTACCCCAATAATGGAGAATCAAAATAAAAGGCACGCTACTGTCGGGGGTTCAGGGTAGGAAATGACGGAATGGAAAAAAACATGGAAACAATACCTTACTGCAGATGAAATGGGAGCTACTATAGGGATCCGTTCCTCTAGTCCCTAACTACCAGCAAATTCAAAAGAGAGATCTCTAAACCCCAAACCCCTAAACCCTAAAACCCTAAACCCTAAAACCCTAAACCCTAAACCCAAACCCTAAAACCCTAAACCCCTAACGCAGCTGGCACCTTTCGGTTTGCAGCAGAAGGGCTGATAGTCGAAGTTGCTCGAGCGAACCTGACATTAGCAACCCAACTGCATTGCCCTTCAATAACATTGAAAAAACAATAGGGTTATGTAGGGGTTGGCGTTTTGTCATCAGAATATGGATGTATCGTACCCAGTATGGTGTCCTTATACTTTATAAGATAATGTGAACTTGATCTACGTCCCTTAACAGCTAAAGGAAGTGCACCGTCAGGCTTACTCTGCCAGGGCCTTGTTGGCCTCTTGAACCTGGCTTTTTGCCTTGCAGGCAGAGGGATTTCTATTCGCTGTTGGGGTCGAAGACCTTGCAGCTGTGCCTGAGGTTTGGCGTTGTTGAGGTCCACTGTGTGATCCAACCTGGCACTTGGCTACGCTTAACTTAAAATGGGGGTTTCCCAAAATCAGGGGTACCTTATTGGGGGTCCCCATAATAAGGAGTACAATATATTGGGGTCTATATTATTGAGGTCCCCTTATTTTGGGAAACTACTAAATCAACTTGGAGCACATGCTTCTTGGAAGACAGGGCAGCCTCAGCCCACTCGCCCTTCCGTGGAACCCCCAAACAGGAGCGGATAAGTTGGGAAGCCCCCTATGCATGCAGTCGATGCAGCAAAAAACCTGCCAGATTCACAGAGGATCCTCGTTGTAGAACAGAGGCCTTCCCAAGAAATCGGCATGATATTCTGGGGAAAGCACCTGGGCAAATACAAGAAGCCAGGTAGTGGCTCATCAAAGCAGATGCTCCCAGAAAGGTCAGCTTCGATGGACAGCACTACGTGCTCTCTGCCTCGTCGGGCTCAACGGCGGTGCAGCATGAAGAAGCCTGATAGGCAAGCTTATTCCTGCTTTCGGGGAGGAAGCTGCCTATGTAGATGGACTACTACAGAGATCCTTTCCCGTATTCCCAACCTACAGTAGCATGAGCAAGACGCGGTACTTCCGACTCAGAATGCGTACAAGTCGAATGATGTGTTCACAAGACGTTCATATTGCAGTGTAGTGACGGATGCGGAATTCGGGAGCCGCACCTACATGTAGAGCCCATGAAAGCTACATGACCGGTATTCATGTGGGGGTACGTGCAAGTAAAGGTGCACACGCGCAGCAAAGTATGTGAGCATCATACACTGCAGAACCGCTTTCCCAGTGCGGATTCGCGATCTGCAACACACTGGTGCCTAAGCTGGACTGGAGAGCGAGGTGTATCTTAGGAAGATCAAGTACATTCGCTTCCTCCACTCCCTCTGAAGCAGCGGGAAGCATACGAGCCACAGTGAAAACTCCTAGTATCCCCTTAATAACCCATATGGTAGTAGTCTCCCTATAACTCCCTTTATCCCCACCCTTTAAGGAGTTTAGAGTCCCCTATAAATCCGTATATCCCCACCCTTTAAAATGTTTAGAGGACAGCTCATATGGCGGTAGCGCAAAGGCTCAGACCAACTTTGCTCCCATAGGCTTCAAGCACCTTGCCAAGGCCTCAACAACCAGAAGGTGCACGTACAGGCTTAGGGGGTCTTTTAGGGTTTAGGGAAGAGTTTAGGGTTTAGGGTTTGGGAGGACCTCCCACCCCCCACCCTGCAATAGTGACTAGAAGAGATAATGGTGATTATATTAAGGTTCTTGTAATTTTTATTATTATACCACTGTTACAGGGTGGGTGGTTCACCTAAGTTCTATGCGAATACGGAGATCGCATGTACTACTGTATCTGTACCAGACACAGGCAAAGAACGCAGAATCCATCTCATTTACATTCCACAACTTTATACGTGTCTTCTGTGATCTCTTTTATGGAGAGTTCGCAAAATTGGGGTCCCACTTTTGCACTCTTAGACATTTTGAGAATAACCCATATGCACCAGGGGGTGCGGAGCAAACAGAATCACTCATCTCCACTGCCAGGACCGCTGCAAGACATTCTGCATTGCTCTATCCTATTCGCCTACGGCTCAGCGACAGCGAGAATGATTTCCAAGCAAGCTGTGTCTTGCTTGCTCTTGGGTGAGTCTGCTGGCATACTGAGGGTTCTTCTTTCAGCGGCTCTTCCTGTGGTTCCAGCTATCAAAGCATCAGCTACCGTTATGAAGTTGCCCAGCATGATATCCGGCGGCTACAGTGAGACCGATTTATTTAGCTGATGGGCCAAGAAGCCATGTTTCAGCATCGATACTTGACAGCTTCCATAAGAGGACCGCCCATATAGACCCCAAAGCCTAAACCCAAAACCCGAACCCACATATCTACATTCCTTATTCTGGGTCCCCCCCCAAAAAAGGGACCCCTGATCTTCGGAAACCCCCATCTCAGCTCTAGAACGCCGTGAAGGTGGCTTGAAGCAGGAAACATGGGGCTTGCTGACTAGAACTCAGGGCTCCTGAAGAACTGTACCACCCCCCTTTCCCCTGAAATTTGGGGTTTAGGGTTTCCCCCTGAAATTTAGGGTTTAGGGTTCCTCTTTGAAATTTAGGGTTCAGGGTTGACTTAGGTGATTCAACCTATTTCTGGTCAACTGTAGGGACTGGGCAACCTGGCCCCGCTCAACTGGGAAGGTCCACAAAATGCTGGCCCCCTTCTGCACTGGGTTTTTTTTTAGGGGTTTATAAGGGTTAAATGGGGATAATGGAAAAGAAAATGGAAACTACTGTTTAGGGTCTAGGGTCTACCTTATCCTGAGGGTGGCGGTACCGAATATCCTTGCTTGAAGAACGACCTATCAAGGACCCATACTTTCTGTCATGCAAGAAAAGAAACTGAGCTTGTTCAGGCTAAATTGGGCCAACGGATTAAATGGGGGCTTTACATGAGATTAAAAAAAAGGAAATTGATCCACATGCCATACATGTTATCAATCCTTATCTTTCCGGTGCGCTTTTTGGGATTCCCATTTGTTGAGAAAAGCTGGAGGACAACGGCTGTGCTGCTTCCGGCTGATTGCAGTTTGATTTTGGTTGCATTGTAGATGGAGGTCGCCTTACAGCCTGAATAGTCGATAGTAGGACTCTTGGCAGATTTGAGAAGGAACGCTTTTATGAAGCATCTGAAGAATTGCCGAGACTAAAGAGAAGTGCAGGAGACAATTGCACGAACTTGCCTGACTCTGATAGAGCATGCCAGCGGCCAGAAATTCCAAAATAATAGTGACAATAGTAGTACTCGTAATAGTAGCGAGAGAAATGCTGGCGATTGTAATCAAAGTACTTGGAGGGTCAGGGGACTGAATAAATACGTTAATAACACCTATAACCCATACAGTAACCCCACTTAACCCCATTATTACCCAACTTACCAAGTCACCCTGGCCCTCCAAGTATTAATAATGAAAGACATCTTTTAAGCTTCGCTCGTTATCTGTTCCAGCACATACTTCTGTGCTTGGTAGAACAAGCATCTCCGTGTCTGATGCCCAGCAACCTGAAACGACTGCAGCTCGCGATCCTTGTTAATATTATTCCTGCTAGTCTTACTACTATTGATGATATTATGGCGATTCATAAAATTATTGCTAGTCTTATTACTCTTACTATTATCATTGCGATTGCTCCAGTACTTTTTTTTATTATACCTACTATTAAATACTATTACTCGTACTCTCATTGATAATACTATTGCTATTATAGCTGTGCTCCAAGAAGGCCTCCCTATAACGCACTTATGGGGACTTCGGAAAAGGAGCCATCATCTTGGGAGCTGCTGGGTAAAGGGTACAATACCCACTGATTACCTCATTATGTAAAAAATCTTAGCTCCAAGAACTCTACAAGAACACGAGGGAACAAATAGGCCGTTGGTCATCTGGAATCTAGAAAAATGAAATCTAGCTTTGTGCGTGCTTTCTGACAGTAGCTTGGTTGTAACTTCAGTGTTCTTGCTCAGACCATAGACAGTACCACAGCCGATCTCAACTTCCGCGGTCCCTCATATGCATGATTTAGAGTTTAGTGTTGCGAATGTCAAGACTCCACTCCAAATAGAGACCATGCTCGGGAGGATTCCACCAACTAGTGGCCATCGCTCCCCCATGTAACCCATTATGTAGTTTCCATCTTAATTTTCCATTATCCCAATATAACTCCAATATTACCCCAGTATACCATAATAGTTTCCTTTTACCCTAAACATATTACCCCAGTATACCATAATAGTTTCCAGTCTTCCATTATCCCAGTCATGAAGGAGGCTCAGTTTCATCTTCTCCAGGTTGGCCAAGGCTTCAGTAGGGAGATGGAACTTCCAAGGATCAGAACCTCAACGTGCTGGGTGCACATGAAGAAGAACAGAAAATGGAAACTACTCTGGTATATTGGGGTAATATTGGGGTTGTATTGGGAAAATGGTAACGTAGGGCACTGACACTGGCTTGGAGTTTGCTTTCGAGAAGCCAGTGATAGTGGATTACACGGGGATCTTCATGTGCGTGCTCCGCCGGCACGTCAAAAATCCTTGTACTGCGCTTGTGACCCTCTGCAAGGTGCGAGAGGTCACTGCTGTGCTTGATATTGAACATGAGCCTGGTTAACACGGGCAGTCAAGTGCTCTGTGGCACAGAAAGGCGCGAGACTCCACATAAAGACAATCCAAGCAGGGCACGTGAGGGAGACTTCAAATAGGAAGAAGAAGAAAGAGCGCATGTCTAGCATCCACACATTGATAAAAGAGATCTCGCAAAATTGCTCAGACTCGGATCATGTTGCCATCACTACTTCGGGAAGACCAGGCAATCTGGCGCATGCGCCCCTGCCATCCGATCCGCAACGGGCTTGACAGGCAGACAGCTTGCATGCCGACGTTAACAGAATCTGCAAGATAAGCAACCCCTGAAACAGCCTCATAGTACCATATACTACATTAATCTTTTCCCGGTGATCATATACTACACTTATCTTTCCCCCCCAGGACTTTCAGGCCCCACGGCCTTTGGCTGCTTCCACATGCTCTGAAGATCATGGCCTTCAGCTTGAGGGATTTCTTGCACTGGTTTGTCCAACAGTCTAGTCTACACCTCTGATTCTTTATAACCTAGATATTCTCACTTTGTGTCCCTACAAGATCCGACACGCCCTGCTTGTCCTATTTAACAATTCATTTTCACTCGTTTAATGCGTAGTACTCGGGCGGCAGCGGTGTTGACACACTGGCCGCAACAGCAATTGTGTCCTCAGCAGCAAGAGCCCCAAAGCTGAACACTTCTGCATGATATGCGAACGTCTTCATGTGTCCCCCAGAACTCCTGTGCAAGAGTGATCCCTATGTCATGATGTTCACAATGTTCACAAAGCATGATTTATTGATGTTCCCCTCCATTTCTGTGCTCTTCCGCTGGGGCACGTGTAGTTGATGGTTCGCCAGGCAAGTGGCATGAATCCCATACTACACTACAGTTCACTCCAAATCCCCAATATGCTAATCGACCCCGAATCAGGCCTAATTCTTGGCTTAGGTAGGCCCGATTTTGGGGAGGAGGTGGTAAGGGGTGGGCGTTAACAGGACTGAGGAACAGGCTGAAGTAGCACCAGGCCACACATCATGAGGTAGATCCACCTTAGCTTCTGCGAATCTGTGTTTACGGGTGTACTGTAGAGGTCCCCAAACACTTCTATGAACAGGTCCCCTCATCAGGTCCTATTACCACCTGGTTCCTTTCCCTGCTGGCTTAGGACGCAACCTACAATAATTCATGACCTGACTTATGGGAGCACTAGGGCGGCTCTCAAAATTCTGAACCCTGTCCCATTTTGGGCAATCACGTGCGCTAACTATAGCATTGGCGGGCGATGTCGGGACAGCAAAAGTGCAAGAACTACCCGTTTGACCGTTTAATAGCCCTTAATAGGGACCCACCCCCATCATCCTTTGTAATCGCTAGGATACCCCTCAGCCGGTATGCAGCATTATTTGACCCGGGCAGGCCCTCGGAAGGTGCAGCCAAGGGACTGCGAAATAAGCTGGCCTCAAGCAATCTACCTGGCGGATGGTTTTTCTCAGGGTCCAGGGCGTTTAGTTTCCTGGCTTAGGGTGTTTCTGAAACTGGGGCATCCTACAAATTTCAGGGATGTTTTGGTGCCCGAGGTGCGGAGACTCCTGTGGAGGGCCCTTGGAGCCTTCAGGACCTTCGAGGCCCCTGGGCCCCCTCAAGGGCCCTGGAGGGTCCTGGAGGCGCCTGGAGGCGCTGTAAGGGGAGTAAAGGGGTCCATATTGAGGACTCTATAGACATCATTCTTGAAAGAAACTTCCACAAATTCCGATAAGCACTCAACTCTACAACCTAAACTATACGGATCATTGTTGTGGGGATCCATCCCCCTAGCTCCATGGAACTGGTTCTCTCAACTTCTGCTGTTCAAACGACACCAAAACAGAATCCAAATTCATCCCTGCACAGCCCCATGCCATGCAATAGTAATAGTACCTACAAGTCAAGTGTATAGCTATATAGAAATATATATATATATACATATCTATATATATATAATATTTATCTATATTTCCTCCACAACTCCCCCAGTTGCTGTGGATGCATGCTAGCGTGTACCACGTAGGTAACTTATAGTCATTGCGGACATGACTTACTTACTGGGTTGCATGGGTGACACTCTAGATACAAAGCAAGGTACGGTCCCCTGAACTCGCTTTGTTCTTAAACCATGTGCTGACAGTATGGGGATCAACATTGGAAAGAGAATTCCCAGCCGAGCTCCATAGCTTCCACGTGAGGCGTCCACAACATTTTTGCCATTTGGCTCGAACTACTGGGTTGCTGTTAAGGAACTTAAATTAAGTTACCATAATGGGTATATATCGTAAATAATAGGGTTTCTCCAATATAGTAATTTAATTTAAGTT
>CAJNIZ010043562.1:0-15483 GCA_905231905.1 Symbiodinium pilosum | reverse complement strand
GAGTTTCGACCGTAGCTCATATGGTGGTTTCCCTAAATAAGGGGACCCCAATATAGACCCCAATATACTATGATCCTTATTATGGGGACCCCTAAAATGGTACCCCTAATTTTGGGAAACCCCCATATGGACATCCTTCGGCAAGCAGGGTCGCCGGCTCTTGACTGCGTAGCGAAAGCTCCGAGTGCGACTCCGACTCAGACACGGATGCCTCAAGAAACCATTTTAGTAGTATAGGGGATATATATATATATATAGGGGGTATATAGGGATAATGGAAAAGAAAATGGAAACTGCTATTTAGGGCTTGGGATTAACTCTCCTAAAAGCTGAAGAAACCGCGCTTAGCAAAATGCCCTGCCAGCTGACCTAACAGATCTCCACAATACCACTGGATCAGTGAGGCTTGTGCAAGTAGTGGGCAAACATGTTACGCACCTCTGACTCTGACTCTTCCTCTTCGCTGCTGCTCCTTGGCAAACAGCCGGCTTGATGCGTGAATAAGCTTTGTGCCAAAAATGTGTTGCCGCGGGCTGCCAGCACTCAGCTGCGGACTCCACCTTCCGCTTCGGAGGTCGTTGCCGCATGCGGGGACCACGTTGCCGACGTCCCGGTCGGCGTGGTGCCTGGCACAGCTCGCCGCAAGCTGACCATTAGATGCTCAACCCGTCCCTTGCCAGTCTCCAGCCTTGGGGCGCTGCTGCACCGAACCTCATGCAACTGTTCCATGCTCCCACAACGGGTGCCAGAGATGATTTCAGAGGACGTGTGTGTTCACAGTTGCAAGCAAGCGGCCCTTCATCATCAGGTCATGTAGCAGCTGTTCCGCATGTGCTCGTGCCTGGCACTGGGGGTGAGTGTGAAGACTTTGCTAGCTCATGTCAGACACATCGCTGGTTTGGAAATCTATCCCTGAGCTTGCACACCAACACTATCTTCCATGTTCACAAACTCAGAGCTTACTGCCACGCCTCTGGACGATGGCCGCATATCAGCAGCACATCTGAAGTACTGCTGTCGCCCTGGAAGAAGCAGAACGTTCCGGACTCCTGTCAGGGCAGATCACTAACGATGCCCTGTAGAGGCTGCATGCAACTCAGCCTGACAAAATGTCATTTGAATCTGTGCAACGCTGGCTGTGTCAGAACTTCAGATATATCCCCTGCACATGCCCAAGCCAATCATGTCTACAAGAAGACATTGCTGTTAGATAAGGCTACCACAGGATGGATATATATATATAATATGTACATACGGAGCCTTCTCCACCTCGCGCAGCGATGCAGCTTTGGTAAGGCCGCGCATCTCCTCCAGAACCTCGCAAGCATCCGGTTACAGTTTGTGTTGATTAGCATGTCTACTGCTATATCTAGTATTATGATGGACGTTTCTTTCATTATGGACTTTAGGCTTTACGGTCCAGAGTTTAGGATTCAAGGCTCATGATTTCAGGCTCGCGTAGGGTTACGGTTTGGAGGGGAAGTTTTCCTCTCACAATGTGAGGTAGGAGTTTGGCTAGCTGGCTCTCACAGTGTGGGCGAACTGACACGGGCACTTGTCCTGAGATAGGGACTCAGACATAAGAACCCGTGCCATACTGATTCATGGTAGGATTAATATTTCCTGTTATCGGAGAAGACTCGGGGGTTAGCCTGACATGTACCTTTCCGCGCCTCCATCTCCCTGATGTCATCGCGGCCAGTGACATCGATGGTCACAGGGCCAGTGCGTTGCCAGGTGAGCCACGTGAGGTAGTCCCTCCAGACTTCGGGCTCAAGAAGGGAAGTTGCATGAGTCTCGCGATCAAGTTCTACTTGCAGAGTATATAGGGAAATGTGGGGGTTGTATTCGGATAATGGAAAATGAGATGGAAACTACCATTTGGAGTTTAGGGTTTAGGCACCCCAAACACGCCTCGCTCGCTTGCGCTCTTCGAGGGTGCCAGCCATGTAGGCGACGTTGCCAACCTCATTCAATGAGGAAGACTACCGTCTGCAAGTCCTAGACCTGCTGTCTTTCGATTTCATGTGCCTTGGGATTCTCCACTATTGGGGTAGTATTCCCTACATAATCCCCCTACATCTTGTAGTTTCTATTTCAAGTCGTCTCAGCCCCATGCATACTCCAAGACGCAGCCGCTGGCTTTGGCCTGGCGCACCGGGGCATAAGCTCCCAAAGACTGGGCTGCGGTTCAGGAACTTAAACTAGGTTGCTATAATAAGGAACCATTATTTTCGGTAGCTTAAGTTAAGAATTAAGTTCCTTAGCAGCACCCCCGAAAAAGCGAATCACTATGGAGAGCTATATTATCATTCCTACCGTTCTTGTTGCTACTGTCATGTCTTATCATTGCTGATACTACTAGTAACAGCATTATTATTATCATTGCCGTTATTACTGTGGAGTTGCAAATGGCGCCAGTTGGACCAGCTTCCTCCTGGTAGCACCATCCTCAGTGGGCAGTTAAGGCTTGTTAGGGGATAAGGGGAAAGAAAATGGGAACTACTGTAGTACATTGGGGATTATATTGGGATATTATACTTATTCGTGGTTAGTAGGGATCTGGGAATATAATGTGTGGGGAGTATAGGAATCTGAGTCCTGTCTTCTCTACTAACCATCAGCAAGACCGGTTATGGGCTTGATAGGCCAGTCTCTGCAAAAAGAATGCATACAAACATGCCTGCAGGGTTCTGTATCCAGCGGCCTCCCTGAACCCCAAACCGTTTCCTTTCTGCAAGTGTACGAAAAAGATGTACATCTCACATCGTTCAGGGCAGGGGCTTTAAGAGAGCCTAAGCCCTGAACCTGAAACCTGAGAGTGAAATGCTAAACCGCAGCTGCACGTCTGAGCAAAGCTGTGCAAGGTATATAAACCGCCTATATACTGCAGTTGTCATTCTGTTTTCCATCTGCTTTTCCACTTGACTCTCCATTCCCGCCACTAGATTATCCCCACTGTATCATTCTATAGAACACTATATCTCCCCACACGAGGAGCTCTTTTTGGTCGTTGCACCCAGTAAGAATATTAGAACCTACTATACGTCACTATACCCCAAAGGAGGATATAATCTTACTCTATGTTGGGGTCTAGAGTCTAGAGTCTTCACAACTAAAATACGACTCATATGAGCCAGAGTCTAAACTCCAAGTATCCTCCTAATAACCCCCATATATACTCGCCTATAAAACCACTTTAAGGAATCGTAAAAAAACCTATAACACTCCGTTCCATGATAGACAGTCCCCTATGTACATAACCCTTTTTAAGGAGTATATAATCCCTTAATAACCCCTATAATCCCCTGTTCTGACGCATAAGACCTATTTATCCCACCAGGCCTTGCCCAGCGCGAAGGAAAGCTCATCTCCGGGAAGTGGTATGGTGTCTACCTTGCCGCCCATACCCGCTCTGTGACATGTTGTGTCCCAGGGATATATAGGGGCTGTATAGGCTTTATTATAGGGTGTTATAGAGGTTTACAGGGGTTTATAGGGGTCACATGGGGGTGGTCCAATATTCCTTGTCCCAGAATGCCCTTGGGGTGCGCTTGCGCGAAGCTTGTGCAGACCTTGCGCGCGGGGGGTTACCTGAAATTGCTTTTGTAGGACGTGTACTGATAAGCTTATAGTACATTATTCGTTTTGCGCCAACCCTTCGGGCGCTCTTGTGCCAAAATTGCGCGCACATGGGGTTTTGTGGAATGTCGTCATCATCCTGTTTGGAGCTATATTAAAAAACGAAAGCACGGGTTTCTGGAGGACTATATGCTATAGGCAGATGTTGGGCACAATTGCGGATCCATTTTGGAGATCTGTGTATGTTAAGTGGAATACAGGGGACCTTTCCAGACAACTTTCTAGTGGCTTCCGGCGTACTGATCTGCCAATTCTATCAGCTTAGCTTGGTGGAGACTGAGATGAGTGCTCCCCAAGGGCCATCGTAATGGAAATCTCCGACCTCGGAGTGGCAGCGAAAACCGCTTTGTATGAAGCACACACGAAACGTGATTTTGCAACATGTGAATTGTGTGAGTGCAAAATGTCGCTCATTCT
The DNA here is from genome assembly GCA_905231905.1 of Symbiodinium pilosum. Taxonomy (NCBI): domain Eukaryota; class Dinophyceae; order Suessiales; family Symbiodiniaceae; genus Symbiodinium; species Symbiodinium pilosum. Next base: position 11,424 of record CAJNIZ010043562.1, on the reverse strand, counting down.
TTGCGGCGGCGGCAGAGCTTTACAGTTGACAAGACCGCAATGCACAAGGCCCGGGCCCCTCTGGTGAAAAACCTGAGGCAGCTTGCAGTTTTCGAAAGCAGCCGCGGGATTATGGGTATGTGTGCTGTTCTCAAAATTATGGGGCGCTTTTGGTTATGGATTCTATTACGCATGTGTGTTTAATTAGGCTGGCGTTTTTTCATTCAAGTAGCGAGATTCTCCACAATAAATCCCCCAAGAAACCCCGAAAGAGGGACCGCAACTTAGGGGCACATCCAAATAAAACTTTGGGAGACCGTGCCGAACAGGTTGTCTGTTGACTGATTGGACTTGAACTAGAGGATATGTAGGGTTCCCAATGAAAAACCATCCTTTTAATGCAAGCCCTGTCGCCTACATTCGTCCAAGGCACTGCGGAATCTTCGTCTCAACAGCACCCATGACCTGGATGTCAGATTCAAGAAGCCGACCCTTGTTGCCACTCGCTTCGGAGGATAGGGATGGAGGAGGACAAAAAGCAGCACATCACAACAGTAGTTGCAGTGGCTGCAAACAGTCGTGCTTTTTGTGGTATGGTGTGTCAGAGGCCTGGGGGCAGCCCTTCCCCAACAGAGCTGGTTCTGCTGTAAGATGCTGTAACTACCCTTGTCAAGTCATCAGAACAGCAAGGTGCCGCCTATGTACAGCCTGCCACAGCAGTTGCATCCGGTCGGAATTTACAAGACCCTGAAAAAGCAACACCCCAAATCCAACAAAGCTTCTTCCCACCCCCCACCCTCACGGCCTTGAGTTCTGTCCCCGCACGTCCGCGTTCAGCACCAAAAATGGCCAGGCCCTCCACATCATCCTCACAGGTCACTGGATCGCCATGAGCTCAAATGGAATCTGCCCTTGTGGAAAGGTGAAACTCTTGTTCTTTACATACAGAAAGGCTTGCTACATTTTCACCTTCACCCGTGGTCTGTGGCAAAGTAACGCCTACAAGCACAACTTGAATGTAAGCAACTAACAGAAGCCCTGTCTGAAGCATCTTCGTGAACATCCTGACTACACCGGCACTGTCCGCAGCGAAGCTGCCAAAGACTGATTCCGAAAATCAGGTGTGCTTCATCACGCGCGAGCTCTAGCTCAACTTTCTGCAAAACGAAACAGCAAGTTTCCTACATAATGGCCTGCTGGTAGGTGGGGGGTAGACCCCTGTTGTCCACGAAGAAGATCAGTGTCTCCCAATCCTGGCACAAGGTTTTTTCTCAGTGAAAGGAGTGCGAAGTATCAAGACATCCTATCCCATCACTCAGCTTCTAAGCTCACTCAACTTGTGCGGTCCGGCAACTGCTCAAGACAGGCCTGAAAAGGCATGGTAGTTCCCAAGCTAGGGGTCCCTGTCTGGGGGCCCCAAGAACAAGAACCTTGGAAAGGCCCAGATAGGTGCCTCCTCCAGCCGGCTCAAAGTCTTGCGCCTGATGCAATGAGCTCTAAACCATCCTCTCGGAAAAAGCGACTAAATTAAATGTGGATAGGGTGTTTAGGGTTAGGTTGCGCTGTGTTTTGGGTTGCAATGCCCAGCCGGACTCATCTCAAAACCTGCCAGATGGCACCAGCATCGAATCTTGAGAACAGAAGCTACATAAGGTCCTGGCTTATCACCCATCACGTATCCGATGCACTCTTTGGGCACAGGAACGAGGGTGACGTCTTCGCGCACAGACGGGTCGATTGAGATGCGGCCTGCGACGGGACATGCATGAAAACTACGGGTCTCAGAACAGGACCTACATCCTAAACCCTAAACCCTCAATAGTAGCTTCCATGTTCTTTTCCATTATCCCTATATAACCCCAATATATACCCTATATAGCCCCTTGTAGTAGTTTCGATTTTCTGCTGGGCTTCCAATGCCCAAGCCTCAGCTTTCGTAAGCCTTCTACATAAATCCTTTAAGCCGGTCGCGATATCCTCCACGCAAACCCCATAATGCCGCAAAGGTCCCCACTGCAGTAGGCAGTGAGCCCTAAACCCTAAACCTTAAACCCTAAACCCTAGACCCTAAACCTTAAACCCTAAACCCTAAACCCTAACCCCTAAACCCTAAACCCTAAATCCTAAACCCTAATGGGCCTGTCTTGTTCCCCACTTGATCGCAGAGCCAGCCTGGGAACATGCTCAGGTTTAGGTTGGGTACTGCCCCCTCCCAGTAACAGTCTGTATTAGGGGTCCTATTAAGGGCTATATAGGGTTTAGGGTTTAGGGGTTTAGGGTAACAGTCTATATTAGGGATCCTATTAAGGGCTATATATAACCATATTATACGTATTATCTAAACTGTTACTGAGGGGAGGCAGTTCTGAAGGTTTAGGGCCAAAAGGTGCTTCTACTTGGAGGGTCAAGTGGACTAACTGAGCATTCCTACAGTCCTTACAAGCCATACCATAACCCCAGCTATCCCCATTACTGACCTACTTACCAAGTCCCCCTGACCCACCAAGTACTGGCGGCCACAATTCAATGGAACTTCCAAAGGTCTGCTTCCAACCCTACCTAAACCCTTTTCCATTTTCTTTTCCATGTTCTTTTCCATTATCCCAATAGAACGCCAATATAAGAGACCCTGCTTCAGATTGCTGTGAAGGCAGGATGGGGAAGTTCATCTCGCAAAGGGAAGTAGCCAAGCTAAGTTGCAGCTAGATCAACGTGCAGGGGCATGCCTAGATATTCTCTTCCACGGCGACGGTTTGGTAGGTAACCAGCCTCAATCCAGCAGGTCAACTGCAGGTCATGATCTAAACCTCTAGCTCTAGCACTTTCTGAGGATGTGTAAATTTGCATGCATGAGTTGATTGCTCGGATGCTTCCAAGCAAGTCTGGCTCAGCTTGCTTGGAAAGGTGAGTGGCGGGCCATGAAGGCAATGTTGCCCACGTACTCCATGATGCAGCCTCACCACCAAATGGTGTCTCAAGCTCATGGTTTCATTTCTGGCAATCATCATAGACATGCTATCACGCTGCGAGCAGAACCTTGCAAAGCTGGTGAGGATGCAAGCGAACTAATGCTGCCCTGTACAGTCCCGAAATTGGAGAGTCTGCATAGGATGGATGCACCCTATTTAGATGAATTCTGAATACTCTAGCGTACTATCTTCTTGAGACTGATTGGAATCGGCTGCGGCTGAGGCAACGGCCACTGGCCTTTGCCAGCTTCTGGCGAGTGGAGCCCTTGCGTCCGAGCACGTACGAGAGCTGCTCGCTGTGCATGGGGTAGGTATCCGTGCCCCACCTTGAGCTGCAGTACCACCAATACTAAAAGCAATAATACTGGCAATAACAATAATGGTAGTGATAAAAATACTAAACATACTAATAATAAGTAGGAATAGTTGCTTGCATTTCCTCGACGCGCGGAAGTCTACTTAGCACCAGCGCTACAAAGCTATGCTGTTCGCAACGGCTTCAAAGGAATTGGCTTTGCCACAGCCGCGGCGAAGGAACCCTCTAAGGATGGCGCTCGTCCCAGGACTGGGTTTCACCAAGGTTCGTGGTATAGAAGCCAGGGAGCTTTGTCTCAATGGCAGCCATGACCTCCGTGTAGGCTGGGCAGAAAGAGCCAACCCTCATTCTGAGCCCTTCAGAGCCGAGAGCGAAGCCTTCAGCTCTGCACCGCAACGTGCCCAAAGAGTCCCAAAAATGGCCAGCTTCTCCTTGGCATCAATCAGTTTGGCTTTGAAAACCTGGCTTAAAAAAGGCAATCAGCCTCTTGAGCTGATTAAGCTCTTTCTGTCAAGGGGCTGAGCTCCCACCCCACATGTCCAAGCTTCCACCTGCCAGGCTTTTCACATCTTGTGCCAGCCTAGTACGTTTAGCGGATTGTATTGTGCTTGGGATGAGGGTGATCGTCGGCGTGTTGCGTGGCTGTCAGACAGACCCAGCAAGACTTTAGCGGCTGCTGCCTCCTTGGTAATCGCAGAAGAACATGAGCGTTCCCCACTCCTCCAAGCAGCATGCACAGGTCCCGGCTCCAAACTCAAACATAGCTTCTGACTGAGCAGGTTTCCAACCTGTCTCCACAGTTACCTGCGGACATCCAGTTGCAGATCCGACCCCTTAGGGGACCCTGTCTCATGCTCACACTCGTGTCCTCTTCGCAGGTGCGGAGGAAGTTTCCCTGGCTGCCAGTGACGAAACCTGCTCATGGACTGCAGGGCCACACAGGCCACATGATGCAATGCAAAAACGTGTGGACATTGGCCAAATCAGGGTATCCCTAGCAACCCTAAAGATTATGTGGGTAGTAAGTACATGAGAGGTGTGAATTATAGGACTTTTGAAAAGACGATTTTTCGGACACTCAACGTCTTGCCAAACCCAACCTTTACCGGCGGTAAGTAGGAAATGAAGGAATGGATCCCTTTAACAATACCTAAATGGACCTGAATCATATCCAGGGAGAATCCCCACATTCCAGTTCCCGATTCCACGAGTCACCAGTGAACTGGGCTGCCCAGGAACTTTACTCTAATTACTATAATAAAGGAACCCTAGTATTTACTATATACCCATCTTATGGTAACCTTAACCCCAAACCCTAAAATCCTGTTCCCGATTCCACGAGTCACCAGTGAACTGGGCTGCCCTTGAGGAACTTTACTCTAATTACTATAATAAAGGAACCCTAGTATTTACTATATACCCATCTTATGGTAACCTTAACCCCAAACCCTAGAATCCTGTATACCCATGTTATGTTAACTTGGACCCTAAACCCTATAAGCCCATATGAGCAGTTTTTTTGGTGGTCGAACCTAGTAAGATTATATCCCTTATATAAAATTCTATACCCAAAAGGAGGATAGAATCTTACTCTATATTGGGTACCATAATAACCCCAAATAAAATACTACTCATATTATGGTAACTTAAATCAAATTCCTTAACAGCAGCGCACTAGGGCAACTTGCGTCTCAGTGCAGGGCCGACGCAGCTGCTGGGCACGGCGATGAGTGTGAGGTCCTACAATTTCTCTATATACAGGGGTAAATATTATATATATATATACAGATAGATAGGGGTATACAGGGATATATACATAGGGATAAATGGGTACTTCCCAAAATTGGGGTCCCATTTTGGCACCCCTAAATATTAGGTGCCGTAATATGATCTATAACCCAAAGGGGTCCATCATTTTGAGAATTACCCATATGGGGATTACATACAGAGGACAGCGGAAAAGAAATGGAAACTACTATGGTATATTGGGGGTTAGATTCGGACATTATACTTACTGGTTCTTGGTAGGGAATAAGGGAATATATTATATTGGGACAATATGGGGATTACATTCCCTTGTTCCCTGCACAAAACCAATAAGTTTCTGGAAGTTTAGCAACAAGCGGGGCCGCACCTATTGAGCCCCCGTCACCCTAATCTTTAGGATCTTTTTTTGGACCCCAGGAAGGGACCTACATTTCTGAGAAACACCACTATTTCCAAACCTTTGTTGCAATTGAAGTCATGCCGCTGCTAGGTCGGATTACCTAGTCGCACATGGCCTCGAGGTGCCCCAATATATACCCTACTATAATATAGTTGCTTCCATTTTCTTTTCCATTATCCCTATATAACCCTAATAATATTCCCCCATATTCTATCTTAACCCTAAACCCCAAAACCCCAGATCTTCTTCCACCTTTCTCAACTACAGCAGACTCTGTAGACTTGCTTGTAGGCTTCTGCTTTGATTAAGGGAGATGTGCTGGGATCCCGATGGAACATGGGAAGCGCCATTGTCCGGCTACGACCAAACCAGCGTACCTCACAAGCTTGAAGGAAGACCTTGTGACATTGTGGTAGAAACTGTAGATTTGAAATGCGTTGAATGTTGCGAAGATTGCTTCGTGGAACGAGTGTTGAGCTAAAAGGGCTCCGGAGGAGAATGCTTAGCTGAAAGGGATGCCAACATTTCAGCCCTCCAGTCCCCGTCATCGTGGGACTCGTCCACGTGCACAGGTCCAATTCTCTGAGCACGAACAAGGTCGATGTACTTCCGTGCCCGTGCACGGCATTCGTCGTCGCCTCGGAACGGACCATGCTACAGTACATTTGACGCTATAGTTGCAATATGAGGATGAAGGGTGGGGACTTGCTATTACTGGCTTTACGTAATGCAAATGCTCTGAGCTTGCTGCCATAGATCTCGACTGTGCTGTTTCGCTCGTGCAGCTCAATCTGAGATCCTGAAACCTGCGCTGTGCCGTCATGTCATGCTCTCATGGGCAAGAACCGGGAGCCGCTTTTTTTTGGGGATAATGGATAAGAAAATGGAACAGGGATTACGGGGACTATGTAGGGCTCATATAGGGAATAAACGGCAAAATTTGACAGCCATTCATGCTGGGCTAAGGCACTGACCCTGGCAATTTTGTGCTTCGTTTTCCCACCCCGGCCGAGGATGAATGCAGCATCATCCTGCCAAAAGAAAAGGGTTGGTTCTCTTCTGGGCCGAGAAGTCCAAACCCTGAAGCAGACACACACACAACAACCCTGGCCGAATCATTCGAAAAGACATTGGGCTTGCTTTGTAGTTTCCTTATGAAAGGCTTTACCAGGTATCGCTTAGAACCTTGCTCAAGTAGCTGAGCTTTCGCATGGCTGAGATTGTCCTCACTGACCCTCAGTACATCGCAGGCACGGCCAGCTGCATGGAAGGCCCGGCCACCTGCCATGCCCTTTTTGCAATAAGTCAGGAGTACCTTGAAAGGGGTTTATAGGGGTTGTATAGGGATATATAGGGCTTACATAGGGCTTGGGGTTTAGGGATTTGGGTTTAGAGGTTTCCCAAAACAGGGGCACCTTCTTGCAATAAAGACCCTTGTTTGGAATGGGGGTTTCCAAAATTCGGCTGGCAATGGCTTAATATTGGTAGCACAATGTAGTCATGTCGTATACTAGTATTGTACAGAAATACAACACAGAAATCTAGAGGCTTCCAAAATTAAGGGCACCTTTTTGGGGGCCCTTATAGGGGTCTACATTGGGGTCCCCTTATTTTGGAAAACTACTGTATGCACTGGCAAGAAACAAGGTGCGAGCACACGGCCTGAATGAGATGTCTGCTCATCGCGGCGTTTGATCGTGACATCCTACGCTCTGCAAATAATTGGTAATCATAGTAATAAGAATAATAGAAATACTAATAACAATAACAATAATAGTAATAATCATAACAGTATTAAGAATAGCAGTAATAATAGTAGACCTTCCACCCTCCCTCACATGCTGTTAGCACTCAATCCGCAGTTCTTTGCAGTCGAGCTTCGGAATCGTCGAGCTCGAGCCCATGGTCTCTGTACAGCTCGTGAATAACCTCTCAGACCAAGAACAACTCACTGGACTTTAGGCTTGAATTGTGTGGAGGATACTCATGTGACATCTTCTAGGTGCCCAACCCTCTGCGGCTTTCACTGCTCATTCCAGTCCATGCTGCGCAACAGCCGGCCATCGCGCCTTGAAGGTCTGTTCGACGCTGTCCTGATGGCCCTGGATCTTCAGCCTTATGTTGGCAAGAGGCAAGGCGTGACAAGACCATAGCTATATGAGCTATAGTCTAAACTCCTGGTATCCCCCTTAATAGTCCCTATAGTAGTCCCCTATATAACTTAATCCCCTATATAAACCCCCCATTAAGAAGTTTAGACTATAGCTCATATGCCCTTGCGCCGTTCGTGTCAAGGCCAGGACAAGTCCTTTGGCTCTTCGACTTCGGCAGATGAGATCCATGGCATGGGGCGGATGTAGTGACCTCCATGCACAGGTAGATGAACTTAGCAATTCCTATGGGTAGCATGCCCCCAGAATAAGGCTCGAACTCACTTTGTTGGCCAAAGCTGCAGTAATCCTGCCCCAGTGCTGTGACTTTCCAAGCAGCAAAAATGCGGAGGTTGCCAAACAACTTTTGGGGGGTCCCAGAAACAGGATTGTATATGTTGAGGTCTCTATTGAGGTCCCAATACTTAAGGAAACCACCGGACCATGTGAGCTATAGTCTAAACTCCAAGTATCCCCCTTAGTATCCCCTATAGTAGTCCCCTATATAACCCCCTATATATCCCATTTAAGGAGTTTAGATTATGGCTCATGTGGACTTCCATTTCGAACTGGTATACTGAGATTCGCGCTGCGGCTGCATCTTCACTTTGCCTGGGCCCCTATGAATACCAGTAGCTACTTAAACTGAATGCCTCGGAAGTTGTAGATTATCAGTGGATTTTGGGAACCCCAACCCCCAAAAATCGGATCATGAAACCATCATATCACTGTTGTAGGGTCCTCATTTTGGAGGTTGGGGTTACCGAAGCACCTTTCTTAGTAGTAAGCCCAAGATGCACATGCACGTTCCTCCTGGAACTTTATCGATTCACCCCACAGACCTGTAGTCCACTACAAGCAGAGGGCACGTGGCTACGGTCAAATGGCCACGATGCTGTTTACCAGCAACTGTTCATATCTTGCAAATGTCGGGCTACAAGTTCTCAGGCAACGCTTGTTGCAGCATGTTTCCGTCTTTTAACAACTATTGGACTGTAAGTTATAACGTCCTCCCACTATGTCAATGAGGACATCCACCCCCTTGGCTCAATGATTTCTAACCTGATCTCGCCAATCTAACTTAATAAAGTCACCCTATACCAGAATACTGAATACGGATCCCTACATCTCCTCTGTAAAGCAGAAACACCGTTCAAGGACACCGCCAACCGTTTTAACTTAGTGGCTGCTTACTCTTCGGCTGAGCCACAAGTCACAAACTTGTCCGCAAATTGCTGCAGTTGCCGCTTCGCCTCGCTGGCTTCGAGAAAAGCAGGGGTAGTAGTAGTAGTAGTAGTAGTAGTAGACGTCGTGGTGGTAGTGGCGGTGGTAGCAGCAGTATGCAAAAGCTTCAGAGAGAATGATCTATCTCGGAATGAAAGAAGGGGGCCTTTGCTTCTGGACTTCCCAGAATATTCCACGAAGATTAAGGAAATCCTGCAATTTGCTTACCCATTTGAGGGGAACCTACCTACAATTTGAGCCTTTGACCAAGAGTCCTTAGTATCCCTCTTAGTAACTCTCTAAAACTCCCGTATATAATCCCCTCTATAAGCCAATTTAAGGACTTTAGACTATAGCTCCTTTGGGTCTTACCCTGAATTAGGGTATCTGTACCATGTCTAAGGGTCCCCATAATCAAGACTGTCGCATGTTCGCGGTCTATATTGGAGTTCCCCTGTTCATGGAAACTACTCTATTTAAGTTTCCCTTAGGCCTTCCTTAAACCCTCAACCCCATTTAAACAATGCTTCCATTCTATTTTCCCTTTGCTTCTCCAATTGATTTTCCATTATTTCCCAAAAACAGAATATAACCCCAATATAACCCTCATAATCCCTGTAGTTTCCGTTATCCCTATACAACCTCCATATACCTCCGAGGGGGGGCCTGGCTGACCCTGTCCGAAGTCCCTTGGACCTGGATCATGGCCTTGTCTTTCAGGAGCCTGGCTTGTCTTATTGGCTCTTAGTAGGGCATGAGGGAAACTATTGGGGAATATAGAGGTAATGGAAAAGAAAATGGAAGCTACCGGGATTACATGGGGGTAAATAAGGATTATAGGGAATATGTTGGGGTAATATAGAGACAGTGGAGAAGAAAATAGAAGCTACTACATTATCATACTCTTTCATTCCGACTAGCTACCAGTAAGTTGTGAGCTCTAGTCCTACGCGTGCATTGCATCCTTGTTCGATAGGGATGATATCAACGACAAGAACGAACAAGTAAGCTGGGATGACGTCAGCTTGGTCCCTGTTGCATTTTCGACATCCTGCGCTGCTCAAGACACAAGTATCACTGCGCTTCATGGTAGCATGGCCATTGGTATTGCTTTGGCCGGTGTCCTCGATCACAGGATCTTCTCCGTTGGGCCCTGTCTGGATCATGACCTGGCAGAAGTGAGTGTTCTCCGAACCTGCATGTGTTGTTCCATGTTGTTCCCTCACATAGCACCGGCTGATGGCCGCATTAGTGGTCTTCCTTCTTACATGCTGGGGCTGTGGCATGTACGCTGAGGTCCCCTCGGAGAAGGAAGTTGTCGCCTCGTCAGAGTGCAGTGCGATGACGAGTACGGAGATAGTATATGCTGCCAGTTCATGTAGCATGGCAAAGAAAAGGTGAGATCCCACTCAGCCCAGCTGTGCAGAATACACCCGAATTGCGCCTTTGGGCTGAGAGCTTTCAGCAGCTTAGAAAGCAACGCGCGCTGTGTATGCCGGGGTGGCGGCTGACTTCTACAGGTTCCTGCCACCCTCCATAATGTCGGTCGCCTGGAGTGACACCATGAGTGAACTTCGGATCTCCAAGCATCTTGCTTCTACATCCAATCCCCTCCTGCCACCATTGCTACTATAATGACTATTCTTACTATTTTTGCCATTATAATTTTGCGATTCTTAGTATTACTATTATTGTTGCAATTACTGTTATCACTATTGCTGTTTGCCACTGAGGCGCCACCTTGGTTGGACCATGCATAGTTGTCACCACCCCAGCCTGCGAAGCAGTAGGCAAGCCAAAAGTTTTGCTTTGAAAATCTTGCACTCAACCGGTAGGCCTCCATCATCGTCTTTCCTTCCGCACGCTATTTAAAGGATCTTGGGTAGTTACAGCTAGGGCTGAAATCATCTAAGATGCTAAATACAGTTTCCTTGTAACCACAGTTATAAATACCCACGGCCCGTCAATTAGACGGCATTACAGATGCAGCTGCAGACATGATGGGCCATAGGACATGGCTGGCCTAAGCTGACTTTATTCATTCGCTCCTTCCTTTCAATAGAATACGACCAATGTTGAACTCAGCTGGATATTCTCCGAGAATAAGGGTGCACCTTATACTCAAGCTAATTACTAGAATCTCTATTGCAGGAACTACAAACTCCTGGAAACCCGAAACACTACACATCCTTCTAAAACTCTTAAATGGCTCTTCTATAACTCCATATATGCCCTTTCAACCCTTCAACCCTACAACCCCGCCCCCCCCTAAACCCTAAACCCTATATACCCCTTTCTACAGGAACCGCGGGTCCTGTATTTTTCATCAATCTTCGCCAGGGCGATGCCTTTGGCCTTCTCTCTGCCAGCCTTGTCATGGCCGAAGATGAGCAGCCTGAGTCCAGAAACTATAGGGGTTATATACGGTTTAGAAAGGGACTATATAAGGATTATATAGGGTTTACATACGGATTATATCAGGATTATATAGGGTTTACATAGGGATTATATAAGGATTCTATAGGGTTTATATAGGGATTACATAGGGATTCTATAGGGTTTATATAGGGATTATGTAAGGATTATATAGGGTTTTGAAGATTCTCAGGTACTCCAGTG